>SJYT01026667.1:561005-582599 GCA_006410635.1 Cephalophus harveyi | reverse complement strand
CTCCTCCCTCGTGGGTGCTTCGTGGCCTCTGACTGTGCCAGGCTGGAGCTGGGGGCTCGGGGAGGGCGTGGCTGCTGGCGCCTTGTCACTGGGTGGGAGGGGCGGGCACGGGAGCCTGGGGCCCCGGACCCGCCGAGAAAGGCCTGGTGGCTAGAAGGGTCGGACCTTATCTGCTGGGTCAGGGGCTCACTCGTGACCTTGGCCCTGAGCCAGGAGTGCCCCTGACCACATCTCCTGGCCCGAGGACCAGTCATCCCAGGAGACTGTCCCCCAGCCAGCCCCGTGAAGCCCCCCACGGCAGAGCAGGTCCCCGGACCCGGTGGGCCTGAGCCCCAGCTGGGAAAGGGCCCCCCTTCCCCGGGCCTGAGGCTCCCCTATAGCTCCCACCTGGGGGGACGCTTCTGTAACCCGCCCCCCAGAACTCGCTCCTGGAAGGAGGGTTATGCTTTTACTGTGTGGTCTTCCCGTAAGCTGGCTGCCTGCGGATCCTTCCCTGGCCATGCAGCTGGGCCAAAACAGAAGCAGCGAGCTGGGGTAGGGTGAGGTAGGGGGCTGTTCATGTGTGTGTGACGCCTAGGATGGCCAGGCCCTGGCTGACTGCTGTCCTCGGGGTGGGCTGGCAGAGCCCGGGGCTTTGTCAGCAGCTGCAGGCAGGGCAGGACGTGGGTCCCGTCAGATGCTCTCAGCCACAGCGTCCCCGTCATGGTGGCACTCTCTTTGGAGAGGACAGACGTGCACGTACCTGGGCCGGGGGCCTGTTCCCAGAGACCCCCGCTGAGAACAAGCTCTTCCTCCTCAGGGCCTCCGGAGGCTGGGGTATAGCCGGGTCCCCGGGCCCGCTCAGGACAGGCCGCCTCCGTTGGCTCACGGGCAGGCAGGGCCGCTCCAGCCCAGCGTAGCTACTCGCAGAGGGGCCAGGGCGTCCTTCCCATGGCGCTGAGCAGGCTATGCGAACGGCAGTCACTGGCCTGATCACGCTGGTCCCACCAGGCGTGTGTGCACACCTGCACACATGTCCATCTCTGCAAGGGCCAGACAGCCTGTGCGCCCCCCGTCTGCACACACCCCACCCTCCCTGGGGTCACTGAGGTGGCGGAGGAGCCCCCCCAGCTCTGGGACCTCTCCCACCCGGCTCCGGCCTGGGGCTGTCTGTGCCTCGGGTTCTGGGTCGGGCAGGGCCCCGCTGTTGTGACCCCCGGCCAAGCCCAGCTGGTCTGGCTCCCCGGAAGTGCTCAGCACGGCAACTGAGAAGCCGCACCACAAGCCCTTGCCTTCGTGGCTCTCGGACTCCGGGGGCAGTGCCTGAGGCCCCGGAGCCCCTGCGCGTGCCCCGTACCCGGGAGCCTCGCGCGGCCTGGCCGCAGCCCCGGGCTGACGGGTGCCTCTCTCCCTCTCTCCCGGGAAGGGGCATCATCACCCCGGTCGGAGGAGCCAAGGGCGCCAGGACGGCCCCGCTGCAGTGCGTCTCCATGGCTGAGGGCCACACCAAGCCTGTGCTCTGCGTGGATGCCACGGATGAGCTGCTCTTCACGGGCTCCAAAGGTGGGTGCGACCCAGGCCGGCCCCATGGGCTCAGGGTCTCCCAGCTGCCTGCTCCCTCCGCCCGAGACCACCGCCAAGGAGATGGGAACCTGCTCCTGTCGGGGCTCAAGGCTCCCCACCCTGGACCTCCCCTCCTAGCTGGCCCTGGGGGCTCCACCCATACCTGCCTTCAGAACTCCCGGAAGCATGTCATCATTCATGTCAGTACCCTCCTCCACACCCGCCCTGGCACTTGGGGCCTCGCGTTTCCCACGGTGACAGTCCCAGCAACAGAAAAGCTGCCTGCCAGCAGAGAGCAGCTGTGTGACACCCACAGGCCTGCATGGCAGGAGGAGATCTGCGGTCTAGGTGAGGCGGCTGGGCCCGGGGCTTTTCCCGAGGTTCGCTTGCCCCTGCTGGCTCACTGGCCAGTGGGTGGCACGTGGCGAGCTTTGCTGTAGGCCCGGCCCCTCCACAGTGCCCGCTGGGCCCCTGCAGGAGCAGGCATGAGCCCGTGTTGGCCCCCCAGACCCGGTGCGCCTCCTCTGGGTGTCTCTGGACACCTCTGCCAGCCTTGGCGGCCCTGTGGGGCGTGGGTACGTGACGCGGCGGTCCCCGCTTCCCCTTAGATCGCAGCTGTAAGATGTGGAACCTGGTGACGGGGCAGGAGATCGCGGCTCTGAAGGGCCACCCCAACAACGTGGTCTCCGTCAAGTACTGCAGCCACTCGGGGCTCGTGTTCTCCGTGTCCGCCTCCTACATCAAGGTGTGGGACATCCGAGACTCAGCCAAGTGCGTCCGGACGCTCACGTGAGTTCCTCCTGCCCGGCTGCTAGGGCTGGGGTGGGAGCCAGGGCCCGGCCGCCCGGCGGGCGCACCCCTGACCCCGCCTCTCTCCCTCGCACGCAGGTCCTCGGGCCAGGTGGTCTCGGGGGACGCCTGCGCAGCCGCATCCACCCGCACGGTGACCAGCGGGCAGGGGGAGCACCAGATCAACCAGATCGCCCTCAGCCCCGCGGGCAGCATGCTCTATGCCGCCTCGGGGAACGCTGTCCGCATCTGGGAGCTCAGCAGGTGGGGACCCCGGGGAGGGCGGGGGGCAGGCAGGTGACCCCCCGGTGGCAGGACCTCGCTGCCCCCCCAGCCCCCAGGACCCTGGCCAGCGTGTTCGCCCAGAGCCGACGCCTGTCCCACCCCAGGGTCCCCCCGGTTCATCCCCCCAAGCTGGGCATCTCCGCCCCCGCAGGTTCCAGCCCATTGGCAAGCTGACTGGCCACATTGGCCCTGTGATGTGCCTGACGGTCACCCAGACCGCCAGCCAGCATGACCTGGTGGTGACTGGCTCCAAGGACCACTACGTTAAGGTACCGAGACGGCCTTGACCTTGAAGCCGGGCTCGAGGGATGGGCCCTCTTCTGCTCTCCCCACCTTGGCCTTCCCCTCTGCTGCCTTGGGACTCAACGAAAAATAATGTGACTCCTGGGGCTTTATACTGAACAGTCCTTCCCAGGGAGCAAGGTCTGTGCAGGAGGGAGATTGCAGCGTGATTTTGTAAATGGTAGGAAAACCCGCAGGGCTGGGAGCAGGGTGGCTGTCGGCCTGAGGAACACAGGAACGCAGTCGGCACTGACGATCTCTGCTCCTTGGCTGCGTCGCTGCAAACAGGTTCAAAGTCAGAGGCTGAGAAGCGGAAGATAACAGGGTGGAGGGCTCATGATGGGTATTTCAAGTGCAAGCAGTACTATATTTATTTATTAAAACGTAAAAAGCCTTAATAGCAGACTCACGCCCCAGACCCACGTTGAGTCAGTCTCTCTGCCCCCAGGCCCCATCCCCCGGGAGCCCCTCTCCACCCGGAGTGCCGGCCTGGGGGACCTCGAGCTGGCCCCCTGGAGGCGGGGGGTGGGGGTGGCCCAGGACTCCCTCCAGCCTTTCCTCTGCAGATGTTCGAGCTGGGCGAGGGTGTGACGGGCACCATCGGGCCCACCCACAACTTCGAGCCCCCGCACTATGACGGCATCGAGTGTCTGGCCATCCAGGGGGACGTCCTATTCAGTGGCTCCCGGGACAACGGCGTTAAGAAGTGGGACCTGGAGCACCAGGAGCTCGTGCAGGTGTTGAGGGCGGGAGAGGCTGGCCCCGGGGAGGGCTCGGGGCCCTTGCACCAGAGCCGGAGCCCCCCCGCCTGCTGGGTCTTGCCCTCGCCCCCCCGGTGCCCGCAGCACCCTCTCCAGCGCCCCCACCCTCCTCAGGCAGCCCCTCTAAGGAGAGGTCTGCTCTCAGCCCCGTCCGACCAGTTACCCCCTTTTCTTCCGACCCTTCTGAGGTCATGCGGGGCCTCTTCAGTGGTGCGGGGCCTCAGGTTCGAGCCCGGGAGAGGAGCTGAAGGACCCATCTCGGAGCCCTGCAGAGCCTGACTCCTGGGCCCTGCGATGCTGCCTGCCCCCGCCCCCCAGGGGACTCTAGCGTCCCCGGGACAGGGTCCTCACTCCCCACCCTTACGGCTCGCTCCTTCCCTAGCAAATCCCCACAGCACACAAGGACTGGGTGTGCGCCCTGGCCTTCGTCCCGGGCCGCCCCATGCTTCTGAGCGCCTGCCGCGCGGGCGTCGTCAAGGTCTGGAACGTGGACAACTTCACGCCCATTGGCGAGATCAAAGGCCACGACAGCCCCATCAACGCCGTCTGCACCAACAGCAGGCATATTTTCACCGCCTCCAGGTGGGTGCCGGCAGGGGGCTGCTCCACGCCTGCTCCCAGCCTCTCCCGGGTGGGTGGGCAGGCGGGCGGGCGTGGGCCCAGCCCCCAGTGCAGACCCCACAGCACCCCTGCCCCCTACCTTCCTTCCCAGGGCACCGCCTAGGGGTGGGGCTGGGCATGCTGGGCCCCAGCCAGGACCACCCACTTGCCTCCAGTTCCTCAGCCCCTGGTGTCCAGGGATGCCCAGGCCCCCGCCCCAGCGCTGGTCCCGTCCAGGGATGCCCAGGCCCCCGCCCCAGCGCTGGTCCCGTCCAGGGATGCCCAGGCCCCCGCCCCAGCGCTGGTCCCGTCCAGGGATGCCCAGGCCCCCGCCCCAGCGCTGGTCCCGTCCAGGGATGCCCAGGCCCCCGCCCCAGCGCTGGTCCCGTCCAGGGATGCCCAGGCCCCCGCCCCAGCGCTGGTCCCGTCCAGGGATGCCCAGGCCCCCGCCCCAGCGCTGGTCCCGTCCAGGGATGCCCAGGCCCCCGCCCCAGCGCTGGTCCCGTCCAGGGATGCCCAGGCCCCCGCCCCAGCGCTGGTCCCGTCCAGGGATGCCCAGGCCCCCGCCCCAGCGCTGGTCCCGTCCAGGGATGCCCAGGCCCCCGCCCCAGCGCTGGTCCCGTCCAGGGATGCCCAGGCCCCCGCCCCAGCGCTGGTCCCGTCCAGGGATGCCCAGGCCCCCGCCCCAGCGCTGGTCCCGTCCAGGGATGCCCAGGCCCCCGCCCCAGCGCTGGTCCCGTCCAGGGATGCCCAGGCCCCCGCCCCAGCGCTGGTCCCGTCCAGGGATGCCCAGGCCCCCGCCCCAGCGCTGGTCCCGTCCAGGGATGCCCAGGCCCCCGCCCCAGCGCTGGTCCCGTCCAGGGATGCCCAGGCCCCCGCCCCAGCGCTGGTCCCGTCCAGGGATGCCCAGGCCCCCGCCCCAGCGCTGGTCCCGTCCAGGGATGCCCAGGCCCCCGCCCCAGCGCTGGTCCCGTCCAGGGATGCCCAGGCCCCCGCCCCAGCGCTGGTCCCGTCCAGGGATGCCCAGGCCCCCGCCCCAGCGCTGGTCCCGTCCAGGGATGCCCAGGCCCCCGCCCCAGCGCTGGTCCCGTCCAGGGATGCCCAGGCCCCCGCCCCAGCGCTGGTCCCGTCCAGGGATGCCCAGGCCCCCGCCCCAGCGCTGGTCCCGTCCAGGGATGCCCAGGCCCCCGCCCCAGCGCTGGTCCCGTCCAGGGATGCCCAGGCCCCCGCCCCAGCGCTGGTCCCGTCCAGGGATGCCCAGGCCCCCGCCCCAGCGCTGGTCCCGTCCAGGGATGCCCAGGCCCCCGCCCCAGCGCTGGTCCCGTCCAGGGATGCCCAGGCCCCCGCCCCAGCGCTGGTCCCGTCCAGGGATGCCCAGGCCCCCGCCCCAGCGCTGGTCCCGTCCAGGGATGCCCAGGCCCCCGCCCCAGCGCTGGTCCCGTCCAGGGATGCCCAGGCCCCCGCCCCAGCGCTGGTCCCGTCCAGGGATGCCCAGGCCCCCGCCCCAGCGCTGGTCCCGTCCAGGGATGCCCAGGCCCCCGCCCCAGCGCTGGTCCCGTCCAGGGATGCCCAGGCCCCCGCCCCAGCGCTGGTCCCGTCCAGGGATGCCCAGGCCCCCGCCCCAGCGCTGGTCCCGTCCAGGGATGCCCAGGCCCCCGCCCCAGCGCTGGTCCCGTCCAGGGATGCCCAGGCCCCCGCCCCAGCGCTGGTCCCGTCCAGGGATGCCCAGGCCCCCGCCCCAGCGCTGGTCCCGTCCAGGGATGCCCAGGCCCCCGCCCCAGCGCTGGTCCCGTCCAGGGATGCCCAGGCCCCCGCCCCAGCGCTGGTCCCGTCCAGGGATGCCCAGGCCCCCGCCCCAGCGCTGGTCCCGTCCAGGGATGCCCAGGCCCCCGCCCCAGCGCTGGTCCCGTCCAGGGATGCCCAGGCCCCCGCCCCAGCGCTGGTCCCGTCCAGGGATGCCCAGGCCCCCGCCCCAGCGCTGGTCCCGTCCAGGGATGCCCAGGCCCCCGCCCCAGCGCTGGTCCCGTCCAGGGATGCCCAGGCCCCCGCCCCAGCGCTGGTCCCGTCCAGGGATGCCCAGGCCCCCGCCCCAGCGCTGGTCCCGTCCAGGGATGCCCAGGCCCCCGCCCCAGCGCTGGTCCCGTCCAGGGATGCCCAGGCCCCCGCCCCAGCGCTGGTCCCGTCCAGGGATGCCCAGGCCCCCGCCCCAGCGCTGGTCCCGTCCAGGGATGCCCAGGCCCCCGCCCCAGCGCTGGTCCCGTCCAGGGATGCCCAGGCCCCCGCCCCAGCGCTGGTCCCGTCCAGGGATGCCCAGGCCCCCGCCCCAGCGCTGGTCCCGTCCAGGGATGCCCAGGCCCCCGCCCCAGCGCTGGTCCCGTCCAGGGATGCCCAGGCCCCCGCCCCAGCGCTGGTCCCGTCCAGGGATGCCCAGGCCCCCGCCCCAGCGCTGGTCCCGTCCAGGGATGCCCAGGCCCCCGCCCCAGCGCTGGTCCCGTCCAGGGATGCCCAGGCCCCCGCCCCAGCGCTGGTCCCGTCCAGGGATGCCCAGGCCCCCGCCCCAGCGCTGGTCCCGTCCAGGGATGCCCAGGCCCCCGCCCCAGCGCTGGTCCCGTCCAGGGATGCCCAGGCCCCCGCCCCAGCGCTGGTCCCGTCCAGGGATGCCCAGGCCCCCGCCCCAGCGCTGGTCCCGTCCAGGGATGCCCAGGCCCCCGCCCCAGCGCTGGTCCCGTCCAGGGATGCCCAGGCCCCCGCCCCAGCGCTGGTCCCGTCCAGGGATGCCCAGGCCCCCGCCCCAGCGCTGGTCCCGTCCAGGGATGCCCAGGCCCCCGCCCCAGCGCTGGTCCCGTCCAGGGATGCCCAGGCCCCCGCCCCAGCGCTGGTCCCGTCCAGGGATGCCCAGGCCCCCGCCCCAGCGCTGGTCCCGTCCAGGGATGCCCAGGCCCCCGCCCCAGCGCTGGTCCCGTCCAGGGATGCCCAGGCCCCCGCCCCAGCGCTGGTCCCGTCCAGGGATGCCCAGGCCCCCGCCCCAGCGCTGGTCCCGTCCAGGGATGCCCAGGCCCCCGCCCCAGCGCTGGTCCCGTCCAGGGATGCCCAGGCCCCCGCCCCAGCGCTGGTCCCGTCCAGGGATGCCCAGGCCCCCGCCCCAGCGCTGGTCCCGTCCAGGGATGCCCAGGCCCCCGCCCCAGCGCTGGTCCCGTCCAGGGATGCCCAGGCCCCCGCCCCAGCGCTGGTCCCGTCCAGGGATGCCCAGGCCCCCGCCCCAGCGCTGGTCCCGTCCAGGGATGCCCAGGCCCCCGCCCCAGCGCTGGTCCCGTCCAGGGATGCCCAGGCCCCCGCCCCAGCGCTGGTCCCGTCCAGGGATGCCCAGGCCCCCGCCCCAGCGCTGGTCCCGTCCAGGGATGCCCAGGCCCCCGCCCCAGCGCTGGTCCCGTCCAGGGATGCCCAGGCCCCCGCCCCAGCGCTGGTCCCGTCCAGGGATGCCCAGGCCCCCGCCCCAGCGCTGGTCCCGTCCAGGGATGCCCAGGCCCCCGCCCCAGCGCTGGTCCCGTCCAGGGATGCCCAGGCCCCCGCCCCAGCGCTGGTCCCGTCCAGGGATGCCCAGGCCCCCGCCCCAGCGCTGGTCCCGTCCAGGGATGCCCAGGCCCCCGCCCCAGCGCTGGTCCCGTCCAGGGATGCCCAGGCCCCCGCCCCAGCGCTGGTCCCGTCCAGGGATGCCCAGGCCCCCGCCCCAGCGCTGGTCCCGTCCAGGGATGCCCAGGCCCCCGCCCCAGCGCTGGTCCCGTCCAGGGATGCCCAGGCCCCCGCCCCAGCGCTGGTCCCGTCCAGGGATGCCCAGGCCCCCGCCCCAGCGCTGGTCCCGTCCAGGGATGCCCAGGCCCCCGCCCCAGCGCTGGTCCCGTCCAGGGATGCCCAGGCCCCCGCCCCAGCGCTGGTCCCGTCCAGGGATGCCCAGGCCCCCGCCCCAGCGCTGGTCCCGTCCAGGGATGCCCAGGCCCCCGCCCCAGCGCTGGTCCCGTCCAGGGATGCCCAGGCCCCCGCCCCAGCGCTGGTCCCGTCCAGGGATGCCCAGGCCCCCGCCCCAGCGCTGGTCCCGTCCAGGGATGCCCAGGCCCCCGCCCCAGCGCTGGTCCCGTCCAGGGATGCCCAGGCCCCCGCCCCAGCGCTGGTCCCGTCCAGGGATGCCCAGGCCCCCGCCCCAGCGCTGGTCCCGTCCAGGGATGCCCAGGCCCCCGCCCCAGCGCTGGTCCCGTCCAGGGATGCCCAGGCCCCCGCCCCAGCGCTGGTCCCGTCCAGGGATGCCCAGGCCCCCGCCCCAGCGCTGGTCCCGTCCAGGGATGCCCAGGCCCCCGCCCCAGCGCTGGTCCCGTCCAGGGATGCCCAGGCCCCCGCCCCAGCGCTGGTCCCGTCCAGGGATGCCCAGGCCCCCGCCCCAGCGCTGGTCCCGTCCAGGGATGCCCAGGCCCCCGCCCCAGCGCTGGTCCCGTCCAGGGATGCCCAGGCCCCCGCCCCAGCGCTGGTCCCGTCCAGGGATGCCCAGGCCCCCGCCCCAGCGCTGGTCCCGTCCAGGGATGCCCAGGCCCCCGCCCCAGCGCTGGTCCCGTCCAGGGATGCCCAGGCCCCCGCCCCAGCGCTGGTCCCGTCCAGGGATGCCCAGGCCCCCGCCCCAGCGCTGGTCCCGTCCAGGGATGCCCAGGCCCCCGCCCCAGCGCTGGTCCCGTCCAGGGATGCCCAGGCCCCCGCCCCAGCGCTGGTCCCGTCCAGGGATGCCCAGGCCCCCGCCCCAGCGCTGGTCCCGTCCAGGGATGCCCAGGCCCCCGCCCCAGCGCTGGTCCCGTCCAGGGATGCCCAGGCCCCCGCCCCAGCGCTGGTCCCGTCCAGGGATGCCCAGGCCCCCGCCCCAGCGCTGGTCCCGTCCAGGGATGCCCAGGCCCCCGCCCCAGCGCTGGTCCCGTCCAGGGATGCCCAGGCCCCCGCCCCAGCGCTGGTCCCGTCCAGGGATGCCCAGGCCCCCGCCCCAGCGCTGGTCCCGTCCAGGGATGCCCAGGCCCCCGCCCCAGCGCTGGTCCCGTCCAGGGATGCCCAGGCCCCCGCCCCAGCGCTGGTCCCGTCCAGGGATGCCCAGGCCCCCGCCCCAGCGCTGGTCCCGTCCAGGGATGCCCAGGCCCCCGCCCCAGCGCTGGTCCCGTCCAGGGATGCCCAGGCCCCCGCCCCAGCGCTGGTCCCGTCCAGGGATGCCCAGGCCCCCGCCCCAGCGCTGGTCCCGTCCAGGGATGCCCAGGCCCCCGCCCCAGCGCTGGTCCCGTCCAGGGATGCCCAGGCCCCCGCCCCAGCGCTGGTCCCGTCCAGGGATGCCCAGGCCCCCGCCCCAGCGCTGGTCCCGTCCAGGGATGCCCAGGCCCCCGCCCCAGCGCTGGTCCCGTCCAGGGATGCCCAGGCCCCCGCCCCAGCGCTGGTCCCGTCCAGGGATGCCCAGGCCCCCGCCCCAGCGCTGGTCCCGTCCAGGGATGCCCAGGCCCCCGCCCCAGCGCTGGTCCCGTCCAGGGATGCCCAGGCCCCCGCCCCAGCGCTGGTCCCGTCCAGGGATGCCCAGGCCCCCGCCCCAGCGCTGGTCCCGTCCAGGGATGCCCAGGCCCCCGCCCCAGCGCTGGTCCCGTCCAGGGATGCCCAGGCCCCCGCCCCAGCGCTGGTCCCGTCCAGGGATGCCCAGGCCCCCGCCCCAGCGCTGGTCCCGTCCAGGGATGCCCAGGCCCCCGCCCCAGCGCTGGTCCCGTCCAGGGATGCCCAGGCCCCCGCCCCAGCGCTGGTCCCGTCCAGGGATGCCCAGGCCCCCGCCCCAGCGCTGGTCCCGTCCAGGGATGCCCAGGCCCCCGCCCCAGCGCTGGTCCCGTCCAGGGATGCCCAGGCCCCCGCCCCAGCGCTGGTCCCGTCCAGGGATGCCCAGGCCCCCGCCCCAGCGCTGGTCCCGTCCAGGGATGCCCAGGCCCCCGCCCCAGCGCTGGTCCCGTCCAGGGATGCCCAGGCCCCCGCCCCAGCGCTGGTCCCGTCCAGGGATGCCCAGGCCCCCGCCCCAGCGCTGGTCCCGTCCAGGGATGCCCAGGCCCCCGCCCCAGCGCTGGTCCCGTCCAGGGATGCCCAGGCCCCCGCCCCAGCGCTGGTCCCGTCCAGGGATGCCCAGGCCCCCGCCCCAGCGCTGGTCCCGTCCAGGGATGCCCAGGCCCCCGCCCCAGCGCTGGTCCCGTCCAGGGATGCCCAGGCCCCCGCCCCAGCGCTGGTCCCGTCCAGGGATGCCCAGGCCCCCGCCCCAGCGCTGGTCCCGTCCAGGGATGCCCAGGCCCCCGCCCCAGCGCTGGTCCCGTCCAGGGATGCCCAGGCCCCCGCCCCAGCGCTGGTCCCGTCCAGGGATGCCCAGGCCCCCGCCCCAGCGCTGGTCCCGTCCAGGGATGCCCAGGCCCCCGCCCCAGCGCTGGTCCCGTCCAGGGATGCCCAGGCCCCCGCCCCAGCGCTGGTCCCGTCCAGGGATGCCCAGGCCCCCGCCCCAGCGCTGGTCCCGTCCAGGGATGCCCAGGCCCCCGCCCCAGCGCTGGTCCCGTCCAGGGATGCCCAGGCCCCCGCCCCAGCGCTGGTCCCGTCCAGGGATGCCCAGGCCCCCGCCCCAGCGCTGGTCCCGTCCAGGGATGCCCAGGCCCCCGCCCCAGCGCTGGTCCCGTCCAGGGATGCCCAGGCCCCCGCCCCAGCGCTGGTCCCGTCCAGGGATGCCCAGGCCCCCGCCCCAGCGCTGGTCCCGTCCAGGGATGCCCAGGCCCCCGCCCCAGCGCTGGTCCCGTCCAGGGATGCCCAGGCCCCCGCCCCAGCGCTGGTCCCGTCCAGGGATGCCCAGGCCCCCGCCCCAGCGCTGGTCCCGTCCAGGGATGCCCAGGCCCCCGCCCCAGCGCTGGTCCCGTCCAGGGATGCCCAGGCCCCCGCCCCAGCGCTGGTCCCGTCCAGGGATGCCCAGGCCCCCGCCCCAGCGCTGGTCCCGTCCAGGGATGCCCAGGCCCCCGCCCCAGCGCTGGTCCCGTCCAGGGATGCCCAGGCCCCCGCCCCAGCGCTGGTCCCGTCCAGGGATGCCCAGGCCCCCGCCCCAGCGCTGGTCCCGTCCAGGGATGCCCAGGCCCCCGCCCCAGCGCTGGTCCCGTCCAGGGATGCCCAGGCCCCCGCCCCAGCGCTGGTCCCGTCCAGGGATGCCCAGGCCCCCGCCCCAGCGCTGGTCCCGTCCAGGGATGCCCAGGCCCCCGCCCCAGCGCTGGTCCCGTCCAGGGATGCCCAGGCCCCCGCCCCAGCGCTGGTCCCGTCCAGGGATGCCCAGGCCCCCGCCCCAGCGCTGGTCCCGTCCAGGGATGCCCAGGCCCCCGCCCCAGCGCTGGTCCCGTCCAGGGATGCCCAGGCCCCCGCCCCAGCGCTGGTCCCGTCCAGGGATGCCCAGGCCCCCGCCCCAGCGCTGATCCCGTCCAGGGATGCCCAGGCCCCCGCCCCAGCGCTGGTTCCGTCCAGGGATGCCCAGCCCTGTCCCGTGGGCAGCCGCTCAGACGGCCTCTTCTTTCTCCTTCCTGTTCCGACCTCGTCTCTTCTCTCCGCCTCCCCCTTCCTGCCCGACAGTGACTGCCGGGTAAAGTTGTGGAATTACGTCCCTGGACTCACCCCCTGCCTCCCGCGCCGAGTCCTGGCCATAAAGGGCCGCGCCACCACCATGCCCTGACCCCGCTCCCCTCCCCTCCCGTCTCCCCGTCCCTCATCTCCTCTCTCGTCCTCCCCTCTCTCCTCTTTCCTCTTTCTCCACTTCGATCTGAGCTGCTTCTTAACGGTATGAGATTGGTTTTCTCTAGCCCCATACCCTGCCTGCCCGAGATTGCCATGCCCGCCCCCCTTCCTTCCATCTGAGCATGGATGGGGCACAGACACCCAGGAGAGGGGTGCCAGGTGGCAGAGAGCAGAGGGGGGCCTTCAGGCCCGGAAAGGACAGAACACAAGAGCGGCAAGAGAGCCTCCTGTTGGGCCGAGGTGGCCACAGGCCCCTCTCCCTGCCCAGCGCCCGCCCCCCACCCCCCACAGCTACCCTCGCCCTGAGTGACCCCTGGCCCTGGGTCCTGGCCACACCTGGAGAGTTGGGGAGTCCAGCCCGTCCTTCTTGCGGGGGTGGCCGGCCAGGCCCACGGCAAGGATTGACCACCCTCTCTCACTCCACCCAGTGACCTGACTGTGAGGTTCTGGAGAGCCCGGCGCCTGCCCAGCGGCCCCCACTAGCAGTGAGGTCAGACGACGCCCGCCCCTCGGCCCAGCGGCCTGGACACAGGAGGGGACAGAGGGCGTGGCCGATGGGCGTGGCCCCTCCCGCCCCTCGCCCCCGCCTTCCCACGAGATACTGTCCCCCTCCTCCACCACCTCTTGGGCATAGGGCGGTCGGGGAGGAAATCAAGCTGTGAAGCCAAAGGGCGATTCCCTCTATTTCTCCCTCCTCCTGGCCCTGAGTTCCGTTGGCCCGCTGGCCACCCCCTTCTTCCAGCCTCTGCCAGGGGACTCCTGTCGGAGCGGTGAGGCGGCCCCTGCTGACCAGGCCTCCCCTCCGCCCCCCGGCCCAGCCACTGCACCTGCCTCTGAGCCCAGAAAGACAGCCCTCAGGTAACCATGCAAACCAGGTGCGGGCAGCCAGCCCTGCAGCTGACCTCTGCCCTTGGCCACCAGTGGCCGCTCCCCGCGGACCCCGGAGATTCCTTGGGTCCCTTTCTGACAGTCTCAGCAGAGCTGCTGGAAAGATTCCTTTGGGGAGATGGTCAGAATGCTTCAGTTATTTATGTTGTTTTTTTATTTTTACTTTTGCTGTTGCCTCCTGGAAAACTGACTTGAAGTTCCTCCCCACATGTTCGTTCCCGCAGCTGTCGGGGATTCCAGCGCCCTGCAGGGTGCCCTCTCCGCGTGCTCTGCAGAGCAGGGCGGTGCCCCGGGGGCTCTGCAACCTGGGCCTGTCCCCACCCCAGCAGGGGGGCTGCTCTCGGACCCCGCCCCCAGGCACCAGGCGCCTCCGTGCCTTCCTCCGTGGGGCTGGGTGCCCACCCGCACAACCTTACACCAGCCGCGCCCACAGGGGTCTCCTCGCCCGTGCGGCCTCCCACCCGTGGCCCCCACTCCCTGAGCCCCTCGCGGGCCACACAGAAGCAGCTCGGAAGACCGTCCACCAGGAAGGGGCTCGGCCCCCACCCCCGCGCGTCCCCCCTAGCCTGGCAGTGCCCAGAGCCTCCCTGCCCCGGGGGGCCAGCAGTGAGGCCAAGTCTGCTGAGCTGCTCTTTCCTGGGGGCTGGGCCCCCCCTTCCCGCTCCTGAGATGTTCCTCTTTTCTTTCTCCTTTTCCATGCATTTTTCTAATGCTGATCTGGCCTTGTGCTTCCTGGCCTCAGTCTCCGGGGGGGCCGAGCTCTGAGCCCCAGCTCTGTCCAGAGAACACAGTGACCTTTGGGTCTTCAGGAGGCGGCCCTCGACGCCCCTCCCCACGCGGTCAGGGCCCAGCACTCGGGGAGGAGGGAAGGAGGACAGGGCCTCGCCCTGCTGCACAGAGCTGGCCCCCAGTTAAGAAAGCCGTCCCGCCGTGAGCGGCCCCGGCTGGACTCGGGGCAGACGTCGGGGAGCAGTCGTGCAGAGGGACCCGTGCAGAGCTGGGACAGCGCCTTCAGGACTGGAAGCCCCTCCTGCTGGGCCCCCCCCCCGGGGCACTGGGAGCCCCATCCGCCACTGAGAAGCGGGCACTGAGAAGCCGCCCCTCCGTCTACCCCCGGCCCCACCCCTCCGTCTACCTGCTCAGCAGAAAGCTCAACCTTGTGACCTGTACGCGAGAATACATATGACTGTTTACAGACTGTAGAAATACAAAAGACTGGCTGCCCTCGCCTGAGGCCTGGACCGTGGCTGCAAGCCTGTCCTTGCTTGAGGGGGGCTGTTTGCCCATTAGAGGTGCTCGGTGTCCATGCCCACCTGTGTCCCGCTGTTGCCGACGAGTCCGCTACCTCATGGCGGGCTGGCTCTGCTGTCCTGGTGGGAAGCCCTGACTCTGGGGTCTTGGGAGCGGTTCCCAGCTGTGCCCCAGAGCTCTGAAGTCGGCACAGCCCGTCGGGGTTGGGGTGCCCGGTGGGGGCCCCGTGCCCCTCCCTGCACAAGCTTTCTAGGTGTGGAAGCACAAAGCGGTTGAGATGAGAGCACAAGGCAGGGCTGCCCACGGCCTGGGCAAGCCCGCTGGGAGGTTCTGCCCGAGGGGGCGCTGAGGAGGCCCCTCCCACGGGGCTCAGGCACAGCCTGTCCCCTCCCAGGGCTCATCCTGCGCTGCTGCTCTGAGCCATCCCGAGGCTTGAGGCCGGCCCTGCAGGCAGGCCGCGTCGGAGGGCTGGGGCGCGGAGTGGCACCCTCTTCCCCCCATGTCCTGAATGTTTGAATGCCTGACCCCAGCCCTCCTGACGAGCTTGGATCCCCCCCGCCGCCCCCTGCCCCAGGCCGAGCCCTGGAACAGCTTTAGCAGCTGGTCGGTGAGCTCCCCGAACGGGCCATCTTCTGGCCTTCTCAGCCCGGTCCTGGACACAGACCTCGGCTCTCAACATCCCCAGGCTGGCGTCTCTTCTGTCAGTGGGGCTGGCTCCTCTGAGGCGGCCAGAAGCCCCCAGGCACACCTGGCGCCATGTCCGGAGCTTGCCATGGGGAGGGAGGCTGAGAGCCGAGGCCGGCTTGCCCCGAGCCTCTGAGGCTGTCTCTTATACACATCTAGTGACTGCCGGGTAAAGTTTCCGGGGTCTGGCCCTGCTGCCTGCCGGGAATTGAAAGCACAAAGCCCTGGAGGGCCTCCTTGTGCCGCCCAGCGGGGGAAGCGCCCCAGGCGGCCGCTGTGAAGTCAGGGAATCCTGGCGTCTCCTGCCCTTCATGGGGTGGGGGGGGGTGGGGGTGCCCAGGCTGCCGGCGTCCTCTGAATTGGTCTGGGCCGGGTGCGGGCACACCCCCCTGGTCTTTGAGCCTCGCCTCACCCGCAGTGCCAGAGCCTACATCTCCTTCCCACCAAAGTGGCTCAAAGCCAGCTCCTCCGTCCCTTTGCTCCCCACCCCCACCCCCGCACAGGAATGCCGAGCTCAGCCGAGCATGGCCTCCGGGCCGGGCTCAGGAGCCAGGGCTTGGCCGGTTCTCCCCGGGAGCCCTCCTCTCCTGCTCTCAGGCCCTCCCCTGCCTTCTGATGCACAGGCCCAGAGCCCGCGGGAAAGTTCTCGCTTCTGAAGCATCTTTGCTTTCCTCCCCCACCACCCCCGGGGCTCAGAGGGCACTCCAGCCCCCACAGCTCCCTGGTCCAGCCCTCTGAACACCTGTCCCAAGGGAGGGCCCTGCGGGGGAGCCGAGGGTCAGAGAAGACCCCTGCCCCGCCCACCAGCTCTTTTCTAGCCATCCCCTGCCAGGGCACAGGGCTGTTTGGCTCAGCTCCTCCACTGGGTGGTCACACAGGTGTATGTATGTTTTGTACGCTGGCCAATGACTGTACATAGTGTATGAAAGTTATTTAAGCTCATGATGTACATTTCTGTTCCCAGACAGGATGTGAGTGTTCGAAGAAGCTGTCGTGAATAAAACTCGAATGGCCATTGTCCGTGATGTGACACTGAGGGCCGCGGACATTGAGCGGGTGGTCTTTCCTCGGCTAAGGGGGCGGGGGCTTGGCCTCTGGGCCGGGCCCAGCCTGAGGGTCGCCGCAGATGTGGTGGGCTGGGGGCCCACCGAGGGAGCTGCACCCCCCTCCCAAGCCTCCCCGGACCCCTCCTGGGACGGGCGTGGAGCTGGAGCGGGGCCATGTGCTTCTGAACGGCACCTGCTCCGTTCCTGACACTGTTCCCGGCATCGTCCATCAGACGGTCATGACCTGTGTGACGGTCGCTGTTGGCGCTTTCTGAAGTGAGAAGAGTCTCAGAGAGGAGGGGGGTTGCCGGCGTCCTGCTCTGAGGAGCCCGCAGGGCTGGCCTTCATCCTGTCCCTGGGGTGGAAGGTGACCCCACACTCGGACGGAACGAGGATGAGACAAACGGTCAGGTTCGAGGACGGCTCCCTCGGGCTTGCTGTGGGCCTCCAGATCAGGGCTTCTCAGTCTCGTCGCCCCTTCCTTCCCCCACCTGCCTCAAAGCGCCTCTCTGCCGGCCCCTGTGCAGGCGCACTCGCACTCGGCCAGGCCTGACCCTGCAGCCCCGTGGGCTGCAGCCCGCCAGGCTCCTCTGTCCATGGGGATTCTCCAGGCAAGAATTCTGGAATGGGTTGCCATTTCCTTCTCCAGGGAATCTTCTGACCCAGAGATCGAATCCAAGTATCTTGCATCTCCTGCATTGGCAAGCAGATTCTTAACCAAGCCACCGGGTACTGCCTTTAAGACCCATTCAGCTAGTTCAGCCGCTCAGTTGTCTCTGACTCTTTGCGACCCCATGGACTGCAGCATGCCAGGCTTCCCTGTCCATCACCAACTCCCAGAGTTTACTAAGACTCATGCCCATTGAGCCAGTGATGCCATCCAACCATCTCATCCTCTGTCCCCTTCTCCTGCCTTCAATCTTTCCCAGCATCAGGGTCTTTTCAAATGAGTCAGTTCTTTGCATCAGGTGGCCAAAGTACTGGAGTTTCAGTTTCAGCACCAGTCCTTCCAATGAATATTCAAGACTGATTTCCTTTAGGATGGACTGGTTGGATCTCCATTGCAACCTCCATGCAAGTCTCTTCAAGAGTCTTCTCCAACACCACAGTTTAAAAGCATCAATTCTTCAGCACTCAGCTTTCTTTAGAGTCCAACTCTCACATCCATACATGTCTACTGGAAAACCCATAGCTTTGACTAGACAACCTTTGTTGGCAAAGTAATGTCTCTGCTTTTTAATATGCTGTCTAGGTTGGTCATAGCTTTTCTTCCAAGGAGCAAGCATCTTTTAAAAGTAGGAACTCAAGAGTTACCAAGCCCCATTATTTTGAACTAAAAGCCGTATTTTTAACGTAAAAACATCTATGAGATGCTGAACAACCCTGTAACATGCTCATCACCCTGGAAGGCATAGTTGTTCCTTTAAAACGGAGGTGCCCCCGAGCCTGGAGCTCACCAGGCCCTGTCTGTCGCCAGGGTTCCCCAGGCCTCAGTGATGCTCCTGTAGCCCAGGACTCTGTGTACTTCAGAGTCCACGCCCGCTCTCCCCCCAACCCCCCCCGCCCATCCCGCTGCCCTGCCCCTCCTCTGGGGACGGTTCTCTACTTTGTCAGGCTCAGCTCTAATGAAAACATTTCAATAATAGTTTTATTGAGATGTAATTCCTGGACCACAAAATTTACCCTCTTTTGGGGGGAAGGGTACTGACTTCAGTTGGTCTCTGTATTCCCTCTCGGTGGCTTGCAGCCACAGATGCTGAGCAAACATTTAAAGAGTGAGCATGGGAACAAGTGAAGAAAGAAAGAATAGCAATCTTACTGAGTGGCGTGATGAGATGGAACATACCATCTAAACCTACCTTTCCCTTTTGAAAATCACACACCACCACACCAACCCCTACCACCCTAGGTGCTCCGACCGACAGGGAGGCTGGGGCCCGGCTGCAGCTTCCGCACTCCCGGGCTATCTCAGAGCTTTCCTTTCTGATGTTTGTATTAAGACAAGGGTGTCTCTTTGCTTTGTTTTGCAAATACAAATCCCAGGTGCGCTGTCAGCCTGCACAGGCCCTGCTGCTGATCCAGACCCACAGCTGATGATGGGCTGGTGGCAGGGCCGTGTGTCTGCAAGAGGCAAAGATGCTGTGGTCAGAAAGAGGTCACCCCTGGGAGGATTCTGGTCCTCAGGCGGAAGGGGCCTGGCAAGCAGGGGGAGGGAATCCTGAGCCACTGATAGAGACGCATGCCCCCAGCCCTGGGGTGGGGGCCGGGTGGGGAGCCTCCCCACCCTGGGGGGTAGTGCTGGCTCCTGGCTGGCTGATGGAGCCCCACCCAGGCCCCACCCCTCCCACCCGATCTCGCCCCACCCTGGCTCCCCACACACCGTCTTTCACAGAGGATCTGTTCTTGGGGACAGAGCCACTGACACGCGGGAGGCAGTGACTAGGCGTCGCCAGCTTCGGGCCAGCCAAGCAGGGTGTGGGCGAAACCAGAAGAGGTGGCCCTGGCGCTGCTGAACTTGTTAGAGGCCCAGATCCGACTGCAGCCAGACGCTGGCCACAAAAGATGGTTTTTCCAAACTCAAGTCTTCGAGACGCCAAGGCACTTAGGGGTGGGAGGCAGGAACAGTCAATTAAGTCACGGCCCTTTTTATTCCTTTCAGGTGGGATTCTTCTCTCCAGATTGTAAGAGTAACAGCTCCTTGTTATAGAAAACTTGGGAAATAAGCGAGTTTCAAGAAGAGAAATTCTGTGTGGGATATAAGTTACCAGGTGGCTTTCCCAGACAAGCATCACCTCTCAAAATCTGATACAAGCCCAGGTAAAAAGAACCCGTCTGTCAATGCAGGAGACGCGAGTTCAATCCCTGGGTTGGGAAGATCCCCTGGAGGAGGAAATGGCAACCCCCTCCATAGTATTCTTACCTGGAGAATCCCATGGGCAGAGTCTGCAGCCTATGGCTCATGGGGTCACAAACAGGCAGACGGGACTTGGCGACTAAGCACGAACACATTCACTGCCAGGGCTAAGTGGCATCTTAAAAATCATTCTTTCCAATCCTCTCAATTTACATATGAAGGGAAGTGAGGCCCAGAAGCCAACAGACTTGGTCCAGACCGTCCTGGGACAGGAGGGCCTTAGAGTCTGTTTCCTGCCCCGCTGGTCTCTGCCCACGGGGCCCCTCCACTTGGCGTGCCCAAGGCTAGGGAGCTGGTGGTCCCTGAAGCAGGTCCTACACCAGTGCGTGTGACCTGCTGATGGGTTTGAATAAGATCCACCCTCCATCTCTGCTTGTCGCAAAGCAGTGACTTCAGAGGCGCTTTGGGACGTGGCATGCTCCCCGAGTCTTGTGGGGTTCCCCTCACGCCTCCACCTGCAAGGGTGCAGCTGGTAAGGCCCCCAGTGCCAGCTGGTGACAAAGGCCATGCGTGGAAGAGGCTTCTGGCCGGTGCCACGGTGAGTGCGGGCTTCAGCTCTGCCCCTGAGGTTATCATGTCAGGGACTCCAGCCGCTGCCCAGGCTCAGACAAGGTGGGGGAGCATCGTCACCGCTGAGAGGGAAGTGTGGGTGCTCTGCGTGTCCCCGGGGGCTCAGGTACAGGTCACAGAGGCCATGGTGTGCCTAGAGCTCTGTCCAGGGCCAGCTGATTGAGTTTGGGGATAACAGGAGCACCTCCGGCTCCTTGGCAGGAGCGGGCGGAGATGGTGGGAACAGCCAGGGACCCCGTGTGGACACAGAGCTGCTCCAGGGATGGTGGGATGGTCCCAGGCAAGGCCGGTTCCAGCAGGAGCAGCAGGATACGGTGGGCGCTCACCCGGCTGACCTCTCGGGTGGCAGGAGGAACAGGCTTTCAGGATCCAGGCCTGAGTGCGGTCACCAGGCTGGTCTGGCTGGGTCAAGGACAGCGGGGTAGGATTCTGTGGAGTCGCCCTAGGTCTGGAGCACAGTGTCCAGCTCTCTGACCTCCCAGGATGTTTCAGGAGCTGACTCACACCTTCCCATAAGCTGTCCTCCCGCTTAAATCAACCAGGGAGGCCGCCGTTGCCTACAGCCAGGAGTCCTGCCCACCCCCCTGAATCCCATCATCGCTTTCCTCCAGCTTTCCCATCAGCAGTTCCAGCTGATGCTCAGAGAGCCCCCTAGCCCTGGCAGTCAGGCCCTGGGCAGCGCGGGCAGGGCGGGGAGAGCCGCCTCGACCCGGAGGAGGGGGAGTGGGTGGGAGTGGGCTCCAGGGAGGACAATGCAATGCCCCAGCTGGAAGTCTCCGCTTTCTCCTTTTATTACAGAAGCTCTGCCGGGACACCCCATGTCTACAGCAGGGCTCAGAAGCCAGGCCATGGTCTCCACCGCCGCAGGCTCATCTGACGAGCCATGGGCTCAGAAGCAGGCCATCCGCAGCCTCCTGGGGCAGAAGCAGGAGGTGGAGCTGGCGACCCACGTCTTTTCCTTGGCCTCCAGGATGTAGGAGGTCTGCGTGGCGAGGCAGCTGACTGTGGGGTCAGGGTCTGCCCGCATGTGCCTCAGGGCTGTGACAGACACACGGGCTGAGCCAGAGGGCCTGGGGGTGCAGGGCTCATGGGGGCAGGTGGGTGCTGTGCAGGAAGGGGAGGGCGGTGGGCCAGGGGCCAGCAGCTTGTGAACGGGGAGCCAGAGTATTTCTGGGCCTGGGACCATGCACTGCGGGGCTCTGAGAGGCAAGGCTGGGGCTCATCCAGTCCAGGACCAACCTGGGGGTTCCTGCCCACTTCCCCAGGCCTGGCTCCGCCCTCCTCTCCCCAGGGCACCGCGGGAGCCTAGGCCGGGACTCGCTGGCACCATGGAAGCCCGCCAGGCAGGGGTGCAGGCTTGGCAAAGGGAAGGGGAAGTGGAGGAGTGGGGGGTACGGGGCAGCCGCCCAGGCAGAAAGAAGGTGCCAGGAGCCCCCGTGTGCCCCCAAATGACAAGCCTCCCCGTCACCACCCCCCGATGGTGACTGCTGCTGTGAGCCCACTTGCCCTCATTTCTCAGCCCCCACAACCACATCTGAGGGACAGGCAGCAGGCGCAGGCTTGCACTGACCTGCGTGGACCTCGTCCATCTCCCTGGCCTCCTCAGCGCCCAGGGTCTGGATGATCTGGCCTGCGGGGGGCACGGAGTGCCTCACTGGCCCACAGAGGACCAGAGGACCCCGCTGCACCTGCTCTGTGCCTCTTCCCCAAACACGCCCCATGCCCGCTCTCTGTCTGTCCCTCCCACACCCGGCCTGGGGTCCTGACTTTCTCTTGAAACCAGGATGACTTCCACGCTTCTGTGAAGGTTCTCGAACAAATGGGGCGTCGCCTGTGCTGGGCGGTGCTTTCCTTGGGGACGTTGATGGAGCCGGCCACTCCAGTCTCTGAGCTGCCCTCCCAGGATGCGGCTTGTTTTGCGGGGGAAGGCCGCCCAGCTCAGGCAAGGGCTCCCAGCGGGGTGGGGCGGGGGGCAGGTGCGGACAGCGCTCCGCCCTGCTCGGTCACGACCCCAGGCTGTCTGCCCGCTGTCCCGGCTCCCTGGGCTGTGTGAAGGGCCCCAGCATGGGGACACGGCGCCCCGGGCAGAGGGGAGGCCCGCCGTACCTGCGAACCACACGGCGGCCCGGCGGATGGGGACCTGCGGGCTCCTGAAGAGCAGTAGGCTCTGCTTCAGGAACCAGAG
>SJYT01026667.1:550513-560561 GCA_006410635.1 Cephalophus harveyi | reverse complement strand
GCCCGCCCAGTCAGCCCCCAGGGAACCCTAACCCGCACCCGCCCGCAGCTCCTGCTCCACAAGGTGCCCAGGCGGCCCGGGCTCTGAGGCCCGCCTTCCCGGGGCTCGCATTTGTACCGCTGTGGCCGCGGCGAGAGGAGCCCGGCAGCTGGGTGCCCCAGCCACCCCCGCGAGGGCAGGAGGCGCGCGAGCCGCGACCCACCAGGGCACTGAGGACGGTCCACACGTCTTTCTCAGCGAAAGTCGCCCTGAGCTTTGACCAGCCCAGCAAGGTGGCCAGGTGGCAGAGGGTGGGCCGGGCGATCTGGAGAGACAGGGAAGCCCAGCCCGAGCAGTCAGGGTGCAGGCCGGGCCGAGACCCCGAGGGCCTGGGGGCGGAGGCAGGCGACAGTGAGATCAGCCCTGCGGGGACGGGACTCAAGGGACCCGGGCGACCCCCGGCGGGAGGAAGGCCGGGCCGTCCTTGGCTGTTCCCGTACCCTTCCTCCCACTGACAGGAAGCTGAAAAATCGTGGTGGTGATTTTCCCAGTTGCTATGTTACCACAGCGAGACCACCTCCTCACCTACCCTGCCAGCCCACAGCCCCCGAGCCCCCAAAACAGCCTCTCGGAGATTTCCCGGAAGTCCGGATCCTCTGGCTGGGGGTCACTCCTCTCATCAAGGTTGGCTCCGCCAGAACAGTGGCCGCCCAGCTGACTGGGACAGACCCACCCACAAAGGGGACGTCCCAGCTCCCCAGCTGGTCCAGGGTGTCCTGACCTGTGCCCGTGAGAGTCTCACTGGGCGAAGGAGCCTGGTGTGAGCAGGCCGCCCACCGCGCTTCTCAGCAGCTAGGCTCCGAGCCCAGCCCGCCCACTCCAAAACCTGGGCCAGCCCTCTCTGCCCCCAGTGGGTGCCTCTCCGTCCCAGGACCCCGTTTCCGGTCAGCCTCTTCAGCCCCTCGCCAAGTGCTCACTAACATCCTGCCAGCACCGCCCGCCCCTCCGCCTCTCACCTGAGCTATTCTGCCGTTCGCATCCTCCAGGTGGAGTACGAGGAGGATGAGCAGGTTGAGGACCTGGTGCCTCAAGGGGAAGACAAAGACCCTCCTGCTGACCTTGGCCAGGAGCGCCCCGTAGATCTCAAAGGCTGTCAGGCGCAGATGCTCGGACTCCTGGGGGAGAACACACACGTGCACCCACGCGAGGGGCAGGCAGTGGAGCCCCGCCTTCCAGACGGCGGCCCCAGTCCCCACTGTCCGCAGGGCCCCTGGCATCAGGGCCCCACTGTGACTGCCCCCTGCCCTCTGGACCATCCCCAGGCCGGGGGCCACGGCCGTCAGCCCCTTCGCAGGCGTCGCCATCTGGCCAGAGGGCCTCGGAGACAGTTCTGGCCACCCTGTTACTGGACAGCCGACGCCCCAGGAGGGAGACAGGCCTCAGGGGACGCACCTCCTCCAGGAAGGGTGGGAGGGTGAACGCGAGCTGGATGAGGAAGGCGGCCGAGTGCTGCCAGGGCAGCTGGTCCACCAGGTCCCTGAGCACCTGGAAGGTCTTGGCCACGACACTGCCATCCGCAGAGTAGCAGCAGCTGAGCACGCAGGGCTGCAGGGCGCGGAGCTGCTTCCCCTGTGGATGGACACGGGGACAGTCCCACCCGCCGGGGAGCTGCCCCCACCCCCACCACACACAGGCTGGGGGGACACACCCCTCCTGTCCCTGGACCCGGGTTGCCGGCAGGGGCTGTGCCGGCAGAGAGGGGGTGCTGGAAAAGAGGGGTGCCGGCAAAGGGGGTGCCGGTGGGGCTGTGCCAGCAGAGGGGAAGCCTCCCCGGGGG
The DNA here is from genome assembly GCA_006410635.1 of Cephalophus harveyi. Lineage (NCBI taxonomy): Eukaryota > Metazoa > Chordata > Mammalia > Artiodactyla > Bovidae > Cephalophus > Cephalophus harveyi. The sequence continues at coordinate 558,745 of SJYT01026667.1, read as the reverse complement.
GGGTCGCACGTGGGGAAGGAGGAGACACTTCTCACCCCCAACCCCCAGCACCCTCCCCTCTGCCTCCTCATCCCTGGGAGGACTCCGGGCTCCAGGAGACCCAGTGGGTCGGCGCCCCGGGGCCCTTGTGGGAAACCTCCCCTTCTTTCCCAGGATGGTGTGAACAGCAGGGGCCCTTTCCCAGCCCCGTCCTCAGTGGGCTGGCTTCTCGGGGACTGCCTCGGTCTGGCCCTGCGAGAGGGGTCCGCCCCGTCCGCCCCGGGCCCTCTAGGCCTGCAGGTCCGGGAGCCCGCGGTGCGGCCAGCTCACCGTGTTTTCGTGTCTCGAGAGGATCTCCACCGCCCGCAGCAGCAGCTTCACGACGGCCGGCTCCTCGCACCGGAACCAGTTGACCAGGGTCCTGACCATCTCCCCGTCGGCAGCAGCCGCCACGTCCGGGCACTGCAGCAGCTGCGCGAGGACACAGAAAGAGTCGGAGGAGGCGGCCCGGAGGAGGCGTCCTCGGCGACCCAGAGTCCAGGCTCCTGCTCGCGAGTGAGGAAACGTTCTTCAGGATTTGGAAGAACTGCTACAGGGGCCAACGGTCAGCTGGAGGGTCATGTTGACAGGCTGTCGTTCCGGAAGTTGTCCTCCAGCCTGCAAGTCTCCCTGGGGGACCTTTGACAAGGGGAACCCCAGGGGATCAAGGTAAGAAACACTGGTGAATACACACGCAAGGAGGCATGTTTGGTTGCTCGCATATGAGAAGTATGGGTGCAGGACTGGTAAGTTGGAGGGAGATGGAAAAATGGGAAAGAAAAAAAGGCGACAGTTAAAAGAAAATAGCAAGTGATTTAGAAAATAGAATATAATTAAAGAAACAGAAATTTAGAATCTGAAAAATAGAATACAATTAAATTTAGAAAATAGATTCTAGTTTCAATAGAATGTACATTCAATTTAGAAAACAAAATACAATTAGAAGAAAATAGAAAACGTGAGTTTATTTGTATATTTATGTAAATTATACGTGTATTTATATTATTTAAAATAAAAGTGAACAAGACCAAAGCTAACCTGATGCATTTAACCAACAGGAGCTTGTTCTGTGTGCACGCATGTGTGACGTGTGTGTGTCTGTGTCTCCGCGTGTGGTCCTGGTGATGGGGGTGTTTCTGGGGACAGCTACTGTCTCTGACTGGCAGGCAGGCAGACCTACCCCTTGGACTCTCTAGCTGAACAATTTTCTTAGATTCTTTGAACCTCAGTTTCATCCTCTGCAAAACAGGTAATAACACCTTTTTTTCACAGAGTTATAGCCAAGAGTTAAAATTACTGAGCTCCTTGAGAACCCTGGACAAAAGCTGATGGCCCTGATGGTTTTACATATTTCTACTATGATCCTGCCCAGGAAACAGATGAGGATAACCAAACAAAAGTCAAGTCACTCAGTCGTGTCCGACTGTTTGGGACCCCATGGGCTGTAGCCTACTAGGCTCCTCTGTCTATGGGATTTTCCAGGCAAGAGCACTAGAGTGGGTTGCCATTGCCTTCTCCTGGGGATCTTCCCAACCCAGGGATCGAACCTGGGTCTCCCACACTGCAGACAGATGCTTTACTGTCTGAGCCACCAAGAAAGTCAAACAATAAACAGGGCAGGTGAAAAACACGTGGATTATTAGGAGTTTTCATAGCCGTTCTCTCCCTTTAACAGACCATGATCCACTTCTTCAGCTGGTACCTAAAGCCCCAGTGGTTTTTCACCTTAAAACTGACTGGACCACCCTTCAGTGGCTGGTAATGAAGTTGGTCCAGCCTTCTCCCCAGCTGCTGATTCCTCTCTCCCCACTTCCCAGCCCAGAAGTCCAAGAAGGGTAGGAGACACGAAGGCCCATCTCCACTGTTTTCAGCGGATATTATGCATTTGGGGGAACTTCTAGAGAGGTTCTCCGTCCTAGGTGTATTTCTGGAAGACAGCTCTAAGCTTGGGGTCTTCTCAAGTAAACATCGACCGAGACCCCACCCCAGACCACCGGCAGAGAGGATGCGTACGCAGGACAGCAGAGGGATGGCACAGTGGTCAGCTCTCGGTGTGCTCAGAAGATGCCTGAGGGTTCCCTGGCACAGCTTGAGTCCAGGACCCCTCCATGTAGGAGCCCCCTGCCACCCTGGCATGTGCCTTCTGCTGCTTCCCGAAGCTGGGTCCCAGGACCGCCCAGAGGACAGCCACCACTGGAGTAGACCCAGAAAGCGAAGCCTCCCCCGGGCCCTGGGGCCAGGCCTCTGCCATCGGGCCAGCGGTCCGGCGTGGGCAAGCTCCCGAGGGGTGAGGGGCACTCATGCTGGCCAGTCACTGAGCACAGAGTGCCCTTGCGGTCAGGGGCCCGGGCGTGCCCGTCCACACCCGCCATCCTCAGCAGGGGTCCCTGTCTGCCTGGCCAGCACCCCACCGCCGTGCACAAATCAACACAGGTTCACAGGTGTGGGGAGGGGGGCTCCACAGACAAGACACGGATGCCCGCAACCTGCACGAAATGCAGCGCGACGCAGCAGGTTCTGCTCGGCTGCGCTCTGGGACTAGCACCGTATAACCTTCTCTCTGTTATTTCAGAACAAATCCACTCCCACTGAAAACCTCCGTGGCTTCAAATTACAAAAGGAGCTTATTTAAAGCTGTGGTGAGTCAGAAATCCTGAACTCCCTTTAAACACCGCCGGTGGGAGTATAAATTGGTACAACTTTACTGGAGGACATTAGTCTAATTCGACACATCAGACTGACTTGGCATCAGTCTCAAGTCATAGAAGATATGCATACTTCTTGAACCAAATCTTCCACTTACTGTGTTTGGTAGTTAAGCAAATAATCTGGAATATGGCAAAGCTTTCACAAAGAGATGTTAGCTATAGTGTTATTATAATAGTGTAAAGTTAGAAACTGAGTGTCAGATCCGTCATAAAATGCCGTTGTGATAAGATACTACATCCCCATTAAAATTTATGTATAGCCCCCTCCCCAAAAAACACGTACTGACGCAGAAGATGCTCTAAGACGGCAGAATACGGAACATGAATGCACAGCAATCTCAGACACGGCAAACACACCCACGCTGTCGGCGCAGAAGTTCAGCTGTGTCCAGCTCTGTGCGACCCTATGGACTGCAGCCCGCCAGGCTCCTCTGTCCATGGGAATCTCCGGGAAAGCGTACTGGAGTGGGTTGCCATTTCCTCCTCCAGGAAAACACCCCCCCCATTCAGACCAAAATCTAGAAGTGGTTTCTTCTGAGCATCACCATTATTCATGGTTTTGTTGCTTTTAAGATTCTTTTCCATAACTTCCAAATTTCTATACCTTTTTTCTGCCAGGTGACCAGAATACATTGAGCCAACCAGAGAGCTGAGCAGAGAGCGACTCTAAGGCAGGGTGGCTGCGGGGGCGCCGCGCTGGTCATGAAATCAGAGCCGAGATTCAGTCGCACCAGGTATACTCAAGGCCTGAGATTCCAGGTGACCAACCAGGTGTCCTGAGCAACGTCTCCCAGCCTGACGTGAGTCAGGCCATGGCCCCCCGGAGTAACTGCTCCTGGAGGGACAGCCCCCCACCTTCCCTCCAGTCCCGGCCACTCGCCTCGGTGAAGAACACAAGAGCCGTCATGTGGTTCTCCAGGTCGGGGTCCTGGAGGACGCGGATGGTGAGGCGGAACACCGGGCGGGTGTGCCAGCATTTGCGGACAACCATGGCCCTGTGGGGGGGACCCAAAGTAAGTGGGGGGTCCAAAGTAAGGGGGCCAAAAGTAAGTAAGAAAAAAATCATCAATAAAAAGCCTTGGCAAGAGCTGTTGGAGGGCCCATGGGGCGCCCGGGCTCAGGCTTGAGTACAGGGGGCTGGCGGGGGGAGGGTGGCGGGTTCCCAGGCAGGCACGGCCCAGGCTCACCTGCCCAGCAGGGCCACCCCCTCGTGGTGTCTCTCCGGACTGGTGAGCAGCTCCCAGCCCTGCAGCTTCTGAATGTAGGCCACGTGGTCACTGTACCCCGCGCTCCTCATCAAGGTCTTCAGCGCCTCCATGGAGCAGCTGGGGGGCAGGGTGGGGGGGCGCAGAGAGCAGAGGAAAGGTCGTCCTCTCCCCACCTGGGAACCTCCTGTCCACCCAGCCTCCTGCACAGCCGCCACCTTTTGGGGGTAGGACAGCCCTCAGGGACCCTGGCAACGTTCCACGAATGAGGCACCCGAATCCAAGACAGCCGGGGCACCGAGGTGGGGGCGGGGGTCTGCAGACTCAGGTGCATGGTGTCAGCTTCTGCACCGATGTCACGAGGGACAGGATCCCTGCATCCGCCCAGAAAGCCAGATGTACAGAGAGTCTCTCTAAGAAGCCCGGCAAAGTACTCCCCTGGAGGTCCAGTGGTTAAGACTCCGAGCTCCCAGGGCAGGGGGCCCAGGTTCCATCCCTGGTTGGGGAACTAAGATTCTGCATACCGCACAACGTGGCCAAAAGTAAGTAAGAAAAAAATCATCAATAAAAAGCCTTGGCAAGAGCTGTTGGAGGGCCCATGGGGAGCCCGGGCCCGGCGGAGTTGAAAAACGGCAGACGAGGTCCCCGAGCGACAGCCGGAAAGGCGGTACCTGATGGGGTCCATCCCCTGGCTCACAGGGGGCTGGGCAGCCCCCGCCCCCAGGAGGGAGGAGATGCGGAACAGCAGGGCCAGGAACAGGTGCGGGAAGAAGGCCTGCACCTCCATCCTCCGGCTGGGCTCCAGCAGCAGCTCGTGGAGGGCCCTGGTGGCCTGCAGGGCGGGGCCGTTGTCAGGTGCAGCCCCGGGCCACCACGACCCGCGGCCAGCCCCTGGGGCCCCCGCCGAGCCCAGGAAGCGCGGGGCCTTCTGGGCTGCTCTCCGTTTACAGCCCTCTGGGGGCTCTGCTGGGGGCTCGCTTCTCTCACCGTCCTTGAGGGGTCAGGGACTGGGGTGCTGGTCTCACTCTGTCTCGCCCAGGAGAACGAGGAGCCAGTTCTCAGGCACGGCAGACTCCCCAGGGCCCCACCGAGAGGAGGCTGTGAGGTTCAGCCTCCTCTGTCCACAGCAGCCGCTTGAGAGCTCCAGACAGCCTGGGATGGACCCCGGGGCACCCCGCCCGCCGCGAGCCTGCGTACGATCAACGGAGAGATCTGCACTCTGCAGCCGGGCTCCTGGGGCTGGAACCTCTGCTGGGGGGTCAGCCTCTGCAGGAGGTGCTCCATGATCACTTCGTAGCCTTTGGGGAAGGATGCCAGGATCTCCCAGGGCTTGTGAGCCCCGCTGCAGGGCGAAAGCCCACCCGCAAGGTCAGCCTCCCGGGAGGGGCTCTGCCGCTCTGCTCAGGGCCCAGCTCCCTCTTCCCACCCTTCCCTCTGCCTTCCCCCCTCTCCTGTCCTCCGTCAGCTCCTTCCATCTTTCCAGCACCTCCGCGCCTCCTCTTCTCTGCCACCTCATGTGCAGGTGACTCTGAAAGTGTTCACACAGCCTGCGAACCTGACAGGAGGAAACAGCCGAGTCCCACGGGTCAGAAGCCTCCCCTGTGGCCGCGTCCCAGCTGGTGCTCCAGCCACCGGCCCGGGCCCAGCAGGCCGCCCTCCAGGCCCCGGCGGTCACTTCCCCGCGCAGGCCCTTCCAGCCTTGCCTGAATGCATTTCACTCATGGTTTTTCTTTGCCTGGGATACCTTCCCTGCTCATCCCAACCTGACAAATTCACACTCAGAGGAAGAGGAGAGATCTGAAAATTATTTCTCCAAATAACAGGATACAGTTTCAGGAAAGTCCGCTTGCTGTACCCAAGAAGCCACGACCTTTGCGAGACAGGAGGAGAGGGTCATGAAAAAATCGAGAGGCTGAAGACGAGGATGAAGACAGTCTCCCTGCTGGTGATGTGGCATCTCAGGGCTCTCGGGAGAAAGACGAAGGAAAGAATCCAAACAGAAAACACGGGCGCTTGACCAGTGTTTCACGTGTTAATCAGTGGAAGAGACAGACCAGCGCTGCCTTGCTCTGTCCTGGCCAGCAGAGCCCTGGCCAGGGAGGTACGTAATTTCTCAACTGGGAAATTAAGATTGCTTATTAATTCTGATAAATGCTCTTCATCATGCTAGGGAAGTTTTTTCCCATAATAGAGGAATTTTTTTTTTTTTCAATTAGTAATAGACTTTGAATTCTTTTGCCAAATGCTTTATAGCTTCCCATGGTAAGTTTAAAAATATATATGACTATTATAGCAAAAATTAAAATTTTTTTGGTGGTGTTTCTTCATGTGTATAGATATAATGTGTATGGCAACCATACCATACGTAAAGAAGTAAGTTCCTTACTTACTGCCATAAGTAAGGAAGCCAAGGAAGCTACATGTTGAAAGCTTCCATGTTTTCTTGAGGCTGTAAAATATTAATTCTAAATGGACTATGAAAGTTTAGGGATGTCAGTACACTATGACAGTTGAGGTCTGTAAATCCCTAGGACTCCACTAAAAATTGATGGAGTCAAAATACAATGGATAAATTAAGAAAAGTGAAGTTGCTCAGTCGTGCCCGACTCTTTGCGACCCCATGGATAGTAGCCTGCACCAGGCTCCTCCATCCATGGGCTTTTCAAGGCAAGAGTACTGGAGTGGGTTGCCATTTCCTTCTCCAGGGAATCTTCCCAACCCAGGGATCGAACCCAGGTCTCTCACATTGTAGACAGATGCTTTACCAGAAGGAATACCTTAAAAAAAACACAAACTATCCAAAATAATCCAGGAAAGTGGAAGCGGAGGAGCAAAGCCTGGAGGAGGCAAACAGAAAACAATCCATAAAACGATAGCCTGAGGCCTTCGCCTGGTGGTCCCGCGGTTACGAGCCCTTCTGCCCAGACACGGACGAGGGTTCCATCCTCGGGTGACGAACTAGGTACCGTGTGCCACAGCTAAGACCCGGCACAGCCAAATAAATGAAAACAAAGACATAAATATTAAAAAATACTTTAAAATAGTGAAAAGGGCTTATAAAAAAGGAAAGAAATGGGTAGAAGATTTGGAGATTTGGCCAAAGCAGATAAGGGGAGGTAAATGAACGCAAGAAATCATGGTCACCATCAGTTGCAATTAAGAGTCAAACGCAGATAAAACCAGGATGCCCCTGCACACTTACTAGAATGACTAGGTCTTTCTTAATGACGATACCAAGCGTGGACAAGGGTGGAAGCAACCCGAAAGCACTTCGATAAGCCACTGGCAGAAAGGCAAACGCCACATCCACGGGTGGAAAAGTTTGGCGGCTTCTTTAAAGCTGTTAAATGGACAGCTCCCCTATTACCCAGAAATGCAACTCCTAGAAACTCAGCCGAGAGAGATGACAGCTAGTATTTACACAAAAGCCTATGCACAAATATTTATAGTGGCATTCCTCATCCTGGCCCAGAACTGGGAAAAGCCAGGTGACCGATGAATACACTGCGGTCTGTGCACACAATGGGGTGCTGTTATTCAGCAAGGAACTGGGGGAATTTCTGACCCACACGATGCCCTGGATGAATCCCAAACACCCATGTGAGTGAGAGAAGCCAGGATCGGACGCACGACTCTGCTCTGTGCAGTGTGCCTATACTGCGTGGTTCTCTTCCTAGGACGTCCTGGGAAAGGCCCAACGACAGGGGTGGAGGACAGATCGGGGGCGAGGCTCGTGGTGGGGCAGGGAGGGATTCCAGCAGTATGGGATCTGGAGGGCAGTGGAAGCGCTTTGTGTCTTAATTGTGGTGGCGATGACTGTGACTATATGTTTGAGAAAACTCGTGGAACCCTGTGATCAAAGGGTGAATTTTACTACATGGAAAAATTTTAGTGTTTTATAATTTAGTACATCCATACTATATAATATCAGATGGCTATTAAAATTGTTTACAAAGTAGTTTTAATTTTGAGAAAATGCTATGAAAAAGAATATATGGTATATATGAGTGACTATGTTTTTTAAAACCCTTTTTGTGTATGTTCGTTTGTTGTGTTTATAAAAATTGAACAAAATCATTCTTAAGAGGTAGACAGACTATAAATTATACCTAAGTAACAACAGAGGTTGCCTTGGGGTGAGATTTCTTTTTTCTTTTTCAAAAATGTACCTGCTTTCAAAATTTTCTGCAATAAACCAATATTAATGGTACAATCACCTTGCCCCAAGTAAGGAACTTACTTGTATTAAAAGTTGGACATAATTAAGAATAAGCAGATCGGCAGAGCCTGGGGGCTTGTCC
>SJYT01026667.1:518832-543598 GCA_006410635.1 Cephalophus harveyi | reverse complement strand
GGGGGGTGTGCGGGGCCACGGGGGGCTCTGGAGCCCAGGTTCGTGTCCAGGGCCGGTGGGGGGCATTCTGCTCGGCCCTCTTGCTGGGCCTTCACACACTTCCCTGCAGGGAAGGGGGTCCTGGAGTCTCCAGGAGCCTTCCCCACGCTGATGCCCTAACAGCTTTCTAACAGTGAGAGTTGGGGGTACCCTACCACAGGAGGCTGGGAGGCGAGGTGGCAGTCACGGGCCCTGCCCCCACAGCCCAGAACTCGGGTCCCCAAGCCTTGCCGTGCCCCCCAACCCCAATGCTCCGGCCTCGGGGACCCAGGCACCTCAGGGCCACGACGCAGAGCATGGCTTGCTGCCGCACGGTGCTGACCAGGGCCTCCGTGGACTCTTCGAGGATTAATTTCTATAAGGGAGGAGGAAAGGAGAATTCCCTCAGAGAGGGACCCCTGCCCCGCGGCTGGGTTTGTCACTCTTGTCCCCGGAGGACTGATGCCCAGAAAGAGAGGGCCTTGCTCACCATGATTTTCTCGGCCAGGACAGTTTTGGGAAAGAAATCGTCCATGTTGCCATTTGCCTGGGCGTGGACAGCGCCACTCAAGGTGTCCACTGCACGCAGGAACTTCAGCTTGTCCATCTCGAGCTAGGACGGAGGGACACACAAGCCCTGCCCGCAGCCCGGCCTCTGCCTGCAGCCCCCCCGCCTCCCCTGCCCAGACCCTGCTCCGTGCAGAGCTCAGACCTCTGACCACAGAAGCATTTCCTCCACACGCCCTGCACCCAGCACTGGCCACCGATGTCCTGACCCCTCTGTAACTCTCCAGGGACCAAGCTGGCGGCAGGGGGGGGGGGTCTTGGGGGCCCACAAGGCAGGGTTTTTTTTCACTTCTGTGGCTGGCTGGCCACCTAACAGGCCAGGTCAGGCAGCCTCCGAGCCAGGGACGGCATTCAGGTCAAAGGAAGCCTGCATGAGCGCGCTCAGTCACGCCTGGCTCTTAGCGACCCCGTGGACTGTACGCAGCCCGCCAGGCGCCTCGGCCCATGGGGGCTCCCCAGGCAAGAACACTGGAGCGGGTAGCCATTTCCTTCTCCAGGGGATCTTCCCGACCCAGGGATTGAACCCCGGTCTCCTGGGTCTCTTGCATTGGCAGGTGGGTTCCTTACAGCAGTGCCACCTGGGAAGCCCCAACCCTCATTCCTCCTCAGTTCTCAGAAAGCTCCAGGGAATTGCCTTACCACCTGCTTTTGTTCTAGAAATTCCTGGATGCACCCATAGGCTTCTCTTTCTGACTGGCGCAGTCCTGCAGGGGATGTAGTTGGGAGGAGTCTGGCTGATTCTCTGGGTGGAACAGGAAAGCAGAAACACCCCCCCACACCCTCTTTCAAGAGGGCTCGGAAGCTGTTGGGGTCCCAGGTGACTGCGGCAGCTCCAAGAAGCAGCTTCTTCAGGCCTGGGGCCAAAGGTAGGCCACAGAAGCCTCCGTGGAAAGGGAACTGCGTGGAGGACTCAGTCAAGAGGCTTCCTGCGACGAGCACGGCCAGGAGAGACGGAGGATGGAGAGTCCTCTAAGTCACCCCGGGAGCCTCGGGTGCTGGCGCTGTGCCGGGTGGGCTCTGAGACCCTTGCATGGGAGGGAACTTGAAACCCCAAACGGGCCTATGCACCTTCCTGGAGGACTGGGCCAGTGCAACCCCGTGGAGCCGGCACCCAGGTGTAGACAGAGGCTGGCAGTGAGGCTGAGAACAGCGCCTGTCCACCCAGGGCGTGTGAGCAGGCGGAGTGCCCTGGGGGCGGGGCGGGGTCTGAGCCGGCCCACTGCAGCTGGAGTTCAATCGCCTGAGTTCCAGGCCAGCTCTTCCGCTTAAGGAGCCCCAGCACCTTTCCAAGTTAGCGTCTCTCAGCTCGTTTCCTCGTCTAGACAATAGGCAGGACGACCGTCCCTATATTACTGTGAGAACTAAATGAATGAATGCACGATAATGATAAATAACAAATGACGACAGTAATAAATAATTAATACCTGATAGTAATACCGGAAAAAGACTCTTGAGAGTCCTTTGGACAGCAAGGGGATCAAACCAGTTAATTCTAAAGGAAATCAACACTGAATATTCATTGGAAGGACTGATGCTGAAGTGAAAGCTCCAATCCTTTGGCCACCTGATGCAAAGAGACCCTGATGCTGGGAAAGATTGAGGGCAGGAGGGGAAGGGGACGACGGAGGATGAGATGGGTGGATGGCATCACCGACTCAATGAACATGAGTTTGAGAAAGTTCTGGGAGATGGTGAGGGACAGGGAGGCCTGGTGTGCGGCAGTCCATGGGGTTGCAAAGAGGCGGATGGGACGGAGCGACTGAACAACATCGATGCATGAAGGCACAGCCTTGAGCAAATTAAATCCTCCTTTAACACGGGCCGGTAATCACAGGGTCCATCACTGTTATGAGGTTTAAATTAATTCATTCATATGAAAAGGGTGGGATGACCCCTGGCCCACGGCAGGAAATGAGCAAGGCCCTTCTTCTGCCCACGTATACTGAGCACTTTCTATGGGAAAGGTGCACCGTAGGCAGAGCTTACAGACACAGTGCACACATACAAACAGGTCCCTTCACGGGACACTGCCACATGTTGTTCTAACGGAATCACCTCTGTGTTTGCTTGTACAGATGTGTGTATGTATACATATACACACTTATATATATATATATGCACACACACACACACACACATATATATACATATATAGACAGGCAATGGCACCCCACTCCAGTACTCTTGCCTGGAAAACTCCATGGACGGAGGAGCCTGGTAGGCTGCAGTCCATGGGGTCGCTGAGTCGGACACGACTGAGCAACTTCACTTCACCTTATACACGTATATATACACTCACAGGAAGTCAGAAAAAACCTGAGTGGCCTTGAAGGCCATGGGGAACTAGCCCAACAGATACCTGGGGAAAGAACTTTCTAGGCCAAAAGAGCAGTCAATGCAAAAGCCCTGGGGCAGGACCATGCTTGGCCGGCAGCTGGAACAGCCCAGAGGCCCAGAGCCTGGACTGGGGCTGCAGGGGGAGTGGCCAGTAAGGAAGGCAGAGTGGTCAGGAGCCGGGTCAGGAGGGCCTTCTGAAGCTGCTGCAAGGTCAGTTGTGTGGATTCTGGCTTTTGTTCTGTGGAGGACAGAGCCCTAGGTAGGTTTCGGGTAAGAAAGAATTACTCTGGTTGTTGGGCTGAGACTAGAGAGATGCAGGGTGGTGGTAGGGGCAGGTAGAGGTGGCCGGGTAACATGGTAATAATCCAGGGGAGAGGAGATGGGGACTGGACCCGGGATGGTGGGAGTGAGTGGTCAGATTCTGTATCTGTGTTGAAGGCAGGCCCCAGAGGGAGAGTGGTACGCTGGGTGTGAGTGAGAGAAAGACAAGCGCAGACAGACTTGGGGCCTGAGGACCTGTGCAAGCGAGGCGGGGCAGGTCTGGGGCTGGCAGCGCAGCTGGGATGTGCTGGATCCGAGATGCGCGCGTGTGTGTTAGTTGCTCAGTTGTGTCTGACGCTTTGTGACCCCATGGACTGTTGCTCACCAGGCTCCTCTGTCCATGGGATTCTCCAGGAATAGTGAACTGGGTTGCCATTCCATTCTCAAGAGGATCTTCCCAACCCAGGGATCAAACCCCAGTCTCCTGCACTGCAGGCAGATTCTTTACTGTCTGAGCCACCAAGAAAACCCCTGAGACACTAACTAGGCACTAAACAGGGGATGTTGCTGTGGCTGGATTGAAGAGTCTGGAGGTCAGGGCTGGGGTCGGGGACCTGCTGACACACTGGTGGTCTAGAGGTCTGCCTTGGCTCTCCCGAACAGTGGAGAGCCCCAGGCGACATCCTGATCCCCATCCAGCTCCAGGCCCCTCGGGGAGGCAGGTCTGAAAAGGGACTGGCATGCAGAGACCAGAGCTCTGACCGACCAGGCAGCCAGGAGTGGGCAGACTCGAGTCCATCCACGCGTGTCCAGCGAGGGCTGGGCCATCCAGTACCATCCCATCTGAGGCATCGGGAGCCGAGACTCGGCCGGGTCCCAGGGTAACTCACCTGCCAAGTGAGGGCTCCCAGAGACGCGATCAGGCAGTCCCGAAAAAATGATTTTGTTTAATTTTTGACGACGGTCAGGATGACGGTCAGGAGTGGAGTCCATTGGCACGCCTAGGCAACAGCCAAGTCTGGCTTCCAGAAAGGACAGGCAACTGGCTGAGCGGTGCCAGCTTGGGCCCACCCCGGCTCCCTTCACCCCGCCCTGGGAAGATGGGGACTATCTGAAGGGCCCTGCCTCCCACCCCCTGCCCCAGAGCTGCTTACAAGTCTTCATTCAGGGCTCTCCCTGAGTGGGAACGTTTCATTTGGAGGCGGCCTCCCAGCCCTCTGCCTCCGGGAGGCCACGCTGCTGAAATGCCCGAAGCCCCCGACCCCTGGCCCGATTCACAGTCCTTGTCTGCCCTGCGGCTGGGGGGCTGAGTGCCCCCGGAGGTCTGCCCAGGTCCTGCCCGTTGAGCAGGAGGAAACCGCCGCCCGCCCTGGAGGCTGGGTCTCCCAGCTGGGGCGCCCTCTGCCTCCGTCCAGGGGAGACCCGGGGGCCCATGTGCTCCCGCCTCCTGTCCGGCCTGCGGGACTCCGGCGCTCCCTCTGCCGGGGCGCACCCACCTCGGCCCGCACGCTGGGGTTCCTGACACCGGTCACGGTTCCCCCGGGCCTCCCTCTTCACAGCACCCACGGCATGTGACTCAGCCCGGCGGAAGGGGGCCAGGTCTGAGGTCGGGGGTCCAGAGAGCCGGCCGCGTCCGCTCGGAGCCTGCCCCTGCGTGGGGCGCCTCAGTCCCTGAAGCCCAGCCCCCTGGGCCCGGGGCATCCGCCTGGCCTGCCCCGGCCGGGGGTGCTGTGAGGGCGGCGGAGGGAGCCCTCACCTGACGCAGCGCCTCAGCTCTGGGCCCGCCCGGTCCTGGGATTGTGCCTCCAGGGGGCGTCACGCCGGCTCCAGAGCGGCCCCTGCAGGGCGGACGTGGACCTGGCTCCCCTCGCCCCGCGGGTCACGTGGCAGCCCGTCCTCCCGGCGGAGGACCCGGGACCCCGCACTTCCGGCTTTGGAGACGAGGCGCTGGGGCTGTTACGCTCAAGAGCCTCCACTCGCGGCGGTGGAGGAGCCCATCGCTGAGCCACGCCCATTGCGGGGCCACGCCCACTACTGAGCACCACCCACCACCGAACCACGCCCATTGCGGGGCCACGCCCACTACTGAGCACCACCCACCACCGAACCACCCCCATCGTCGAGCCACGCCTATCGCTGAGCACCGCCCATCACTGAATCCCACCCATTACTGAGCCACGCCTACTACTGAGCACCGCCCACCACCAAGCCACGCCCCTCGTTGAGTGCAGCCACCACTAAGTAGCGCCCATCCCTGAACCACGCCCACCGCCGGACCACGCCCATCACCGCCTTGGGACTCCCAGGGGCTACTGCGGCCCCATTCTTCCCAGGAAGGACCCTCAGAGCCCAGTTCTTTGGGCCCTGGTGGGGCGGCAGGATGGGGGACGACCCAGGAGCTTTGACTCCTCCTCCCATCCTGTCCAGGACACTTCCCACCAACCTGCTCCCCAGGGCCCTGGCCGGACCACCCTGGGCAGACCATCAGCTGGAAACTCGGCGCATAAGAACCTTCCTCACCAGCTTGGCCTCACAAAGCACAGAGTTTATTGGAGTATTTGGCACGGAAACCCCACATCTCCAGCCACACAGCCGAGAACACAGCCGCTTCTCAGGTGCAGCGGGCGTCACACGGGAGCAATAAGTTAACATGCACACGTATGGGGGGCGATATCCCAAGGAGTGCTGTGCTCCACGAGGCCTGGGGGGTGGGTGGCTGTGCCCAGGTGGCCCCAGACTGGGAAGCTGCAGGCCAGGAAGGGCAAGGATGCGGGCTTCCCCGCAGGCCCCCTCCCTCTTCCTGACCCTTCAGCCAGGTGGCCCAGGCAGTGGGAGAAGTGGGTCTCATCTGGGTCAGGATGTTAACAGGTCCTCAAGCAGTCTCCCCAGCTTCCACCCTGCAGACAGAGGACGGCGCGTGGGCAAAGTCAGCCTAGTGTTCCCCGCCCCTCCCAGCCTTGACTCAGCGGCTCTCTCCTGAGAGCAGGGTCCCCCATTTGGGGGTCTGACCAGGCAGCAGAGGCCCTACTAGGACAAGAGCCCGGGACCACAGATCAGCTTGGCACAGCCAGCTGCCAGGCCTCAAGTCTCAGCGCAAGGACAATTCAGTAACACCTGCAGGGCGAGTGTCGCATGTCTGTAAAGCCAGGACTTGCCCTCCTTCAGGAAGATCTGGTCTCAGGACAGAGGTACACGGGAGGGGAGAAGCAGTGACACCCCCGCCCCCGGGGTGACGCCACAGGGGCATCTTTCTAAAAGCACGTGTGCAACGCTGGTTCTTGGGACAATGACAAAAAGACGTCAGCGGGTGGGGGCCTGCCAGTTAGCCCCTGCCTGGGTCTCCTGATGCTCCGAACCAGAGAGGCCTCCTCGGACCTGAGGCTCCCGGGCCTGGTTTGGTGCTGGGGGCTGCAGGACACAGGTGCACAGTGACCAGGGCCCCGCAGGGTCAGGAAAAGAGCAGGGCCCAGGAAGACAAGACTCCACCGGGACACATTGACCTTCAACCCTGCCCTTGGTGCGTGCATCACAGAGCACAATAGAGGGCAGGACGCACCCAGCCTGGCACCCCTGCACCCGAGGCTGGGAACCGGGGGCAGGGAAAACGCCCCCAGCAGTAGTGGGGGAGGAGGCCCTCGGGTTGTTCTCCAGAGCGCTGGGGGAACTCGCCGTGACCCTCTCTGCTCCAGGCGTCCCCTGCCACCCATCTGGCACATGGAGAGATGCCACCAGTCAGAGGCAAGGCCTCGCATCCAGTAGGCCAGTCTCTGGGAAATAAAGCATCCTCATATCACAGGGATCTTGCGGACAAACCACAAACATAAATCCTTAGGCCAGGGCTTTTGAACAAAAACTGATTTAAAAAAAGTCTCAGCTCCAGGTCATCGACCTGCGATGGGGGAAGGGAGCTGAAGAGGGGCGACGAGAGGGGGCGGCCGCAGCCCCAGCCCTGCTGGGAACCAGTTCCTTCCACCAGCCGGCCAGGGCGTATGCAGCCCGGGGTTACACCTGGCTCATGATCTCGCCATTCTCAGGTACAAAAACTTGCACGGGGGCCCCCTCAGGCGATCTCCGGAGCACGCACACCGTGGGCACCTGCCAGGCCGGGAGGAAAGGAGAGGCGTGTGAGCTGGCCAGGTCGAGGTGTCGGGACAGCACACCCAGCCACCCGTCCTTGTCCCTGAAGGCTGCTGACCGGCGGCAGCACCAGCCCAGCCACCCAGCCCCTGCCTCCCCAGAGGCTCTCTGGGCCCAGAGATGGCCCTATCCATTTCCGCCCCAGTTCTTTTCAGGGTGTGACGGGCACCTTGACCTTTGCTCTGCCCCCCTCTCCTGGGCTCAGTTCTCATCACCCTCCCATCTGGCACATCGGGCTGCGCTGGGCCTGGGCCAAGGACAGGTCCCAGCTCGCGGGAAGGGGAAGGCACTTCAGCTGGAGGGTGCGGCTGGGACCGGAGCCAGGGCGCTGCCAGGCCCGGGAGGCCAGCTGTGGCCCAAAGAACTGGGGGCGGGGAGGGAGGCCTGGCAGGGCCTGCCGGAACCTCAGGTCTCGGGAAGCGGCCTGTCGGGACTTCAGGAGCGTGGCCCTCGCAGAGCCCTCTGTACCAGGGGGCAAGAAGCAAGGCAGGCTCCTGCCTGGTGCCCTTGTTCCGTAGGAAGAAACTGGGCACAGAAGCCAGGGCGGCCACCCCATCTCATGTTGGGGTGCTCCACCTACAAGCTGCCCACCAACCGGTCCCTGGTCCCGGGTGACAGTACCACCTCATCTAGGGCTTACCATACGGGCGCTGGTCATTTCGCACGCAGTACTGCCCCTAGTGGACGGGTCCTTTACTGCTCCCGCTTTACAGAAGGGGCGACATGCTGGGAGTGTTGACTAACCAGCCCCATCCTGACCGCTAAGGGGCAAGGCCCTGTACCAGGGCCTGGGCACTTAACCACAGGTCAGCTTGCTTCTCAGCTGGGTGATGGAAGGGGAGAGGGGGTGGGGAGGAGCTGACCGGTGGCCACAGGTTCGCCTCCTGCAAACCCTTTCCAGACTGTCCTGGGACCTCAAGTCAGGAAATCTGGGGGTGATTGGATTGGACTTCGGGTTACGAATAGAGGCCTGTCTGGTAGATCCTCGGTGGAGCCATTAGGCAGAGATGTTTTAGGTGTCCGGGAGGGTAACCTCCACCGGCGCACGTGGGCACGCGCTCGAGCAGGCAAACTTTGGAGGCCCCCAGGGGAGTCTTCCTAGAGCTGCAAGGAACCGTCCGGGGCCTGTTCTTCCTAGCTGAGGGCTGCCGGGCCCCGGGACTGCTGGCTCTGGGCTCTGCGCCGGGCCAGCAGGGACCGCAGGACCCGGAGAGCCGGGCCGGGGCGCGTACCTGTACGCACGGGGCGGTTGTGCGCACAAAGCTGTCGGCGCCGGGGGGCAGGCTGCGCACGCGGAACGCCCCTTGGCGGTCCAGAGAGTGGGGGCGCGCGCTCCGGAGCCGGGCCCGCTCGTGCCACGACTTGAGCTCCTCGGACACAGCGGCCTTGCTGAGCCCGCGGCCCGCGGGGTGGTCGCGCAGCGAGGGCGTCCGGGCCACGCGGCCGTGGGCGGGCGGCGGGCGCTGCCAGCGCGCGGGGGCCGCGTGGCGGGCGGGACGGCGCGGGCGGGGAGAGGGGCCGCAGGAAGGAGATGTCGGGGCTGCTGCTGCCGGGCGGCGTGGGGTGCGACAGGCTGGACGCTTCGGAGCCGCTGTCCTCGGAGCACGAGTGGCAGGCGGCATGCGGCGCGGGCGCGGGGCGGGCGCAGCAGGGCTCCGGCGCCGTCACCGTGTAGTAAGTGGGGCGGCGCCGCGGGAGGGCGCTGCGACCCCGGCCGTCGGGGCCCGCGCGGAAGGGGTCACTCCTGCGGGGAGAAGGGGGGGCACTGAGTCAGCCGTGCCTCCGAGGGTCTAGGGACCGAGGCATCGCCCGGCCCGCCTAGCGTCCTACACGCCCTCCTGCACCGGACCCCCTCCTGCTCCACGGCATGGCCAGCCCGGGTTGAGGGCGCGGAGGCCACAGCTGCCTCCTGGCCTCCGCCATCTCAGGTGCAAGCGGTCCAGTGACATTTTGTCCACACGATCTGTCCCGGCGGACACTGGCAAACATCTGAGATGAAGGCCTGAAACTGACCCCGGCACCAAGACAAGCTTGTCAAGTGCGGAGAGCCCAGGGCTGAGGCCAGGGGAGAGACCACGTGGGGCACTGGGGCCTGGACCTCAGCCTCCAGCCTGGGACACAGCAGCTTCTGCCCCAGCGAGGGGCTCTGTATGGCGGCCCCAGCCAGCGGGGACAGCCGCCCTCCCCGGGACACCAGCCCGTCAGGAATCCACTCTCCCGCTGCCAGCCCCTCGGGAGCGAGCAGGCCTGCCCATCCAGAGGGGATGCCTTTCGCTGATCTGGACACAGGCCGTGTGTTAAAGGCCCGGGTATGTGCACTGGAAAACGCTGCCCAGCGGCAGCTAACCTGACGCGAAGCCAGCCACATCCTGAGGCTGCCCTGGACCCCGGGGGGGGGGCGTGGCCGACACTGCCCGCCATCCCTGGCTCACCGATCAAGCGGTGGTCACTGAAACCAGCCCCAGGGGGCAGAGGCCTCAGAAGGGAGGGCGCAGTGGGTGCTCATCGATCGTGGGTTCTGTGTCTGTGGATTCACCTGCTGCTCGAATGCATCTGTAACTTCCAAATCAACACTCCCAGAGTCTCTGGCCATGTGTGGACTCACACAGGGTGATGAAGATTCTGAGCTGCCCAACAGGCTCTCCAGGCTGAGACCTCAGCTCTCACCCTGCACACAAAGGCCCTTTCCACAGTCTACTCAGCGCCATGCTTTCGTGTTTTTATGCCTCTGCAGGTGATTTCACTGATTAAGACGGCCCTGAAGCTGGTGCTGCAGGGCTGGCTGGTGTCCTGAGCATGAGGAAGCTGGGGCGTGAGTCACGGAGGAAACACGGGTTAGATGAGCTCCGTGCGGTGTGCGTTCTCGGGCTGCTGGCCCCGAGTTCAGTGGCATATATTAGATAATATCCCTGGTGGCTCAGAGGTTAAAGCGTCTGCCTCCAATGCGGGAGACCCGGGTTCAATCCCTGGGTCGGGAAGATCCCCTGGAGAAGGAAATGGCAACCCACTCCAGTATTCTGGCCTGGAGAATCCCATGGATGGAGAAGCCTAGTAGGTTATAGTCCACGGGTCGCAAAGAGTCGGACACGACTGAGCGACTTCACCTTCACCTTCAACAGAAACTCCATAAAACAAGTTTATGTGTCGATCCATTGACAGGCCAGCAGCTGTGACCCTGTGTCCCAGGGAGCAGTGGTTTGTGGGGACTTCACAGGATATAACCACCCACGTAGTGAGAATCAACTGGACTTCAACTGAAAACGTGAACCGTCCATCGTCAGGGACCAATACCAAAACAATCACAGACCACCGCGAGAGTCCCTACCGAGACACTGTCTCCCCCCAGCAAGACAGTCTTCTGGATGGGGAGAAAGGCCGGGCGAAGAGACGACACCGGAGTCTCCGGAAGAAAACAAGTTGCTTCATAAGTGCCTCGCCCTTAGCTTTGCGCGCTGGGGCGCAGCCTCTGCTGAGGAGCTTGAGAAAGTCTCGAGGAGAAGGCACTGCACAAGCCCCGTGTCGCCCACGGGTGTCCCCACAGCCCTGGGAGCTGCCGCCCTCTAGGTTCTCCCTGGACGTCACGGGGGCCTGGCTCTTACCTCAGGGGCTGCGAATGGCCCCTCCTGCCCTGCAGGTCAGGGGTGGCCGGGGCACTGGTACGGCCCTGCCGCTGCCCAGGAACACCGCGGATAGGGACCACGCAGTAGGAGGCGGGCTCCAGCAGCCACAGGCTGGAGGCGCTCGGCCCATCCTGCGGGGTGCTGGCTGGGCTGCTGGAGGTGGAGGGATTGGAGACGGGTCAGCAGAGGGAATGCCTCCACCCAGGGATGCCAGCCCGCAGCATCACACGGGGGGAAGCCTCCCACACCAATGCCCAGCCACGCCCCCTCCCCCAGATCCCACCCGCCCCCAGCCCTCCCTTTCTCTCGCCTGACCTGGACTCGCTTCCAGCCTCGGAAGACTTCCTGGGCTTCTCATAGGGGTGGTCCAGACTCGTCTCCTTCCAGGGGCTGTTCTGGATGGGGGCTCGCTCCAGGTCCCCCATCTCAGGGCCTGCTGGCTGCAGCCCCTCGAGGCTCTGGGGCGGGAGAGGCCGGGCGGGTGGATCTGGGGCCTCTGGGGGTGGTTTTGGCACTTGAGGTGCCTCTGCAGGTCAGAGAAGCCCTGTGAGAGCAGCGGCGGGGGAACCGGCCCGACTAGAACCTCCACAGCCTGCTCCCTGCGCTCCCTCCCTGGGCTGTTTGTCCGGCTGTGCCAGGCCACGGCTCTGGGCCCAGATGCTCCGAACACTTTCTTCTCCTTTGGACTCACTCCCTCATGGCTCCACGTTACACCCACCTCCTCCCAGAAGCCCCCCAGATGGACTCTGCTGGCTCACAGACTCCACTCCTTTGCTCCTGCAGCCGACCTCCCGTTTCCCTACTTGTATTGTCCCACTGTGTGTGTGTCTTCTTGACCGGCCTGGGCCCTCCCCTGGGCAGGACCCCCCCGCCCCCAGTTTTGTTAGGGTTTGTAGGCAGGGTGCTCAGCCTATGAACTCATGCTTATTCCCTCGGTTTTGCCCTGTTTTCACAAAGGGCAGTGGCTGTGGCGGACAGCTGGGGCTGCGAATGGTGTGCACTGAAGCAAAGGCTGAGTCTCAGGCCGCAGCAGGGCCCAGCGCCCAAGGCTCTGCGGGACTTAACTTCCCGCCGCGGTGACTGAGCGCCTGCACCGGTGATGGGCCGGCCGTCCCTGCGGCCAGCAGGTGCGCGTGGGATTCAGCGACCCCGTGGAGCAGACTCTGGGCCCGGCCCGCGCCCCTCGCCCCCCAGCTCACTAAGGGAACGCTCCAGTAAACTCACGCAGGAGCCCAGCTGACAAGAGTCCCGAAGCCCCTCTCACCTTCCTCCCGGGGCAGCCCGTCCGACAGGGAGCTGTCATCCGAGGCGCTGAGCTCTGGGGAAGCCAAAGGGGAGAGGAGCGGGTGAGGAACGCCCCCTGCACTGCTCGCGACCCGCCCGCCCCTCCCCTCCTGCGGGCACTCCATCGGGGAACACCGGTGTGCTCAGCACCAGGCTGGGTGCGACTTGACTGCTGGGCAGGAGAGAGTCAGAAGCTTGGCTGAGGGGACGGGAAATCTGCTTCTAATGCAGGCCCTGTCACGAGCTTTGCAGCCTCAGAGTCCTGTCAACGCTCGGGGCCTCCACTTCCCCAGGCCCCGCGCTGGCAGGCTTTCCAGGCTGGGGAGGGCAAAGGCAGGAGGGTCATTCTAGGCTCTGCTGTAGAGATTTCACTAATTTGCTATAGTCTTCTGCTACCACAAACACAACGCAACTCAAGGACCCCGAACCTGAGACCGACAGACGAGCAGTGTGAGTGGGAGTTGGGACTGGGGGTCCTGGGACAATTCAAGGGCGGTCTGGCCGGCTGAATCACGGAGGTCCTTCACTGATGACGGGGCAGCCTCCGGAACTCACAGAGGGACACTTCTGTATGGGCACAGCCCAGGGACCCAGGAGTCAGAGGACGCGGATTTGCCGCTGCCCCTGAACAAACTTCCCTGGAGGCTCGGATGGTGAAGAACCCACCTGCCAAACAGGAAACCTGGGTTCAACCCCTGAGTCGGGAAGATTCCCTGGAGAAGGGCATGGCGACCCACTCCAGTATCCTGGCCTGGAGAATCCCATGGACGGAGGAGCCTCATGGGCTAGAGTGCATGGGACCGCCAAGAGTCAGACACGACTGAGCGACTAACACTTTCACTTTGAGCGAGCTGAAACTTCAGACGCTGGGTCTGTACCTAACACGACCCGGACGGAGCTTACAAAGCATTTTCAAGCACGCTCGAGAACAAGGATGAGGGCAAATTCGCAACGGCTGACATTTCTCTTGGGCTCACTTAGTGCTTTGTACCCTGTGAGATCACATCTCCGTCTCCGTGTAACAGCTGAGGCCACGGAGGCGTGGATGAGCTGATAAAATAGCTCAGGTCAGTCTGGCACTAGGTGGCTGAGTCAGATTCACACCCAGACGGTCTGACCAGTCTGGCTGACCACCACTTACAGGCTCTGCTGTTAGCTAGCTTCTCATGCAGAGTCCCTTACTCAGAAAACTTCAGGATTTAGTTTCCAGCCATCTGAAAATTCTAACAAGGGTTGACTGGTGGCAGGCCTATGGGACAAACCCAGTTAACTGGCTGTTTTATAAAGTTTCACTGAAACTCAGCTACGAGTTTCTTTACGTAACGTCTGGCTGCCTTCATGATATGAGGGCAGAGTTGAGTAGTGGTGACCGACACAGCACTAAAAGACCTACCCAGGAGCCTAAAAGACCTACTCTCTGGACCACTACAGAATGTCAGTCTTTGCTCCTCAGTTTAAATGAAGTGGGGGACTGGTGGTCCGATTCCGGCTGCGACTGAGGAGGAGAGCGTGGCCTGCCTCCAAGGCAGCCAGGTATACAGTGTTGTTGTTTTTTTACAGAAAAACAGTTGCGGACACTATTCCACTAATATATCATTCATTTTAAAAATGGACTGCAGCCCACCAGGCCCCTCATGGGATTCTCCAGGCAAGGATACTGGAGTGGGTAGCCGTTCCCTGCTCCAGGGGATCTTCCCGACCCCCAGGGATGGAACCCAGGTCTCCCGCATTGCAGGTGGATTCTTTACCGTCTGAACCACCAGGAAGACCAAATAAATGATACCCTTTTTTTAAAAAAAGAAAAGAAAAAAACTGTTGTGGACATTATGCCATCAATATATCATCATTTTAAAAAATGATTAAAAAAAAAAGAAGAACAAGAACCTTCACACAGAGCAGTTTGTAAACCGTGCCGCTGGACCAGCTCAGTGGACACCATTCTGAGCTTTAGGGTTCACCTGGGGAGACAGCCTCCTCCTGAAGCCTGCTTCCCAGCCTCTGATCTTTTACAGAAACCCGAGGGATCGAGACACTTCTGTCTCACCAGTGTCAGCTGGGGACACTGTGGACCGCTCTTGTCACAGCCCAGGGGTGCAGTGGGGGGAGAGTCGTGTGCTTTGGGTTTGACTACATGGTCTGGGAAGAAAGCCATCCCCCGCCGTCAGCCCAAATCCGCGTCATCAGAACCCCATGGACTGAGAGGAACGGTGCACGGCTGGGACCCGGAGGCCCCTGCCCGCCACCGGATTACACAGCTGGGGACCCGGAGGCCCCTGCCCGCCGCCGGATTACAGGGCTGGGGACCCGGAGGCCCCTGCCCGCTGCCCGATTACTCGTGGTTCCCGAGGGCTGCTCGCTGCCATGGCCACACTGAGCCCCTGGCCCCGCAGCGGCAGGACACCCCAGGCGGAGGGCAGTCACCCCACTGAGCACCCTCCAAGCAGCACCATCCCACCCGCAGCCAACAGCTGCTCGTGGCTATTTTAAATAAAAAGAAAATTTAGTCCCTCAGCCACACAGGCACAATCCAAGCGCCCTACAGCCCCCGTGGGTCTGGAACGTTCCTGTCATCCGAGAAATTCTACTGGTGTTGCTAACAGCGGGCACTGTCCATCCAGAGGCGTCCCGAGCACCTGCTGGGTTAGATCAGCGCCAGGGCATTTCCCCCAGGCTCCCTGCGGCAGTGAGCCCCGCACGGGACCGCTCCCCAGTGCCTGCCGAGGGCCCGCCCGTTCCTCTCACCTGGCACGGGCACAGTTGCCAGTGGAATGAAAGAGGGTGGGTGGATTTCTGTTAGTTTTTTGGTTAGTCTGTTTGCTTTTTTTCTCTTTAACTCAAAACACCTTTCAGCTACTAACTATCCACTCTTCTCCGCTTCCCTGTTTCAGGACGAGCCGGGCTGGGCAGAGGAGCCGCAGGGCAGGAGCTACTTGTCTGCAGCCCCCTCCTGGGCTCCCAAGAGAGCACGCGGGAGCCTGGTCTGCAGCACCCCCGCCGGGGCTCCCAAGAGAGGACGCGGGGGCCAGGACCTCGGCCTCGCGGGCAGGACCGCGTGCGGAGAGCAGGCCTGCTTCTCTGATCGGGAGGGTGAGGCACTGCGGCGCTGGCCCCTTCCCCGTGGCCCTGCCCCCCTGGACTGCATGCCTGCCTTCGTCTCCCGGGCCGGCTGGCCAGAGCCCCAGGCGTGTCCTGGCCTGCTCTGCACTCCCGACAAGAAGCGTCATCGTCACAAAGGTGGCAGCGGAGCAACACCCCGCACCGCCCCCTGCCCACACCGCAGGCCTGTGGTCAGGGCCCCGGGATGGAGCAAGCCCAGAAGGGATACAGGAGGCGCTGAGACACACGGACGGGACGCGGCCGCTCCCCACTGGCCCAGTGGGCCCTCGGGGCTCCGGTGCTGGTCAGCTGCTGCCTTCCAAGGGGAGGCCGCATCCCGGGTGCGGTCGGGAAGTGAAGGGGCCGCGGCCTCTCCCCTCGGCGCCGGTCTGCCCAGGGGTCGCTGTCCAGCCCTGCCGGCTCCCCGTCTCCTGGCTCTACTGGGTCAGCCGGCACATGGAGGTCCCCCCTCCTCGCTTGCCCCCTACTCCTCGCTGTGGGGGACCGGCGAGGTGTCTGGCCCATCCTTTCCCCCCTGAATTAGAGGCGATGCGCGGTGGCAGGGAATCCTGAGACGGTGTGGAGACTGTCTGCCAGCCGCACCGCCGCGGGGCCCACACAGGGACCAAAACTTCGGGCTAGCGGGTGCCCTGACAGGAAGCCCACCCTGAGGGGCGGGGCTGGGGGCTGGGGAGCCCGGTGAGGCCTGGAGTCCAGTTCCATGCAGAGCCACCGGCTCTCAGCAGGCCCGGGGCCCAGGAGAGGCCTGGGGCAGCGGCACCCAGGGCCAGAGGCCCCAGGGACGGATCGGGAGGGAGGCCTCCAAGGGCCAACCCGACGAGCGGGGCTCGGGTCAGGAGAAAGAGAGAGCCGCGCTGAGGGCCCAGAACCTCCCGTCAGGAGAGGCGCTGGGCTGGACCAACTGCTGTCCAGGGACCGGCCTGGGCTCGGGGACTGGCCTGAGGCTGAGTAACTAGAGAGCAGGGGCCCACGCCCGACCCGGCGGGTCTAGATTCTGCAGGGCTTTGGGGATGGCAGCTGCGCGGGTGGGGCTGGACTTCCAGCAGAGGCGCGGGCCCTGAAGCGGTCCCCTGGGCAGACAGGGGTCCCCTGGGACCTCGGGAGCGCCCACAGCGGACAGCAGAGCCTCACTGCGCCCACGCTGCGGGCCGGGGGCAGCAGGGCTGAGCGCGCCCTGGAGATAAGGGGCAGCCTGTGAGGCCCCTGTCCAGGCGGTGTACTTCAAGCAGGAAGCAGAAGGGAGGGGCGCACTGTTTTCTTAGCGGGGAGGGGTCTCAGGGCTGTCTCTTATACACATCTTCCGGTGCGGGCAGGGGGCGCCCCTGCCGCTCGCCCAGGCAGCGCAGCAGCTGCCGCAGCTTCTCCTCCTCCAGGCGCACCGCGAGCTGGCGCTGCCGGCGCGCCTGGCGACCCAGGTTCCCCTCGCGGCACAGGTGCCGCGCCGCCTCGGCGATCTGCAGCTGCAGGGCCAGCTGGCGCTCCAGGCCGCTCAGTGGGTCCTGGGGGAGGACGCGATCAGCAACCCCGGGCAGCCGCCCACACCTGCCCTGGGACCCAACCGGCAGCCTTGAGCCAAGCCCCGCGGGGACGGGGGCCGACGTGGACACATTCCCGTCCAACCGAAGGGCAGACGAGCCCAGGGGCTCTGCAACCCCTCACAGCGCAGGGCGGGGCAGAGGGCGGGATCCACCCCCACGGCTCTCCACCCGGGCTGAGAAAGAGACCCGCCCGTCCAGGCGGCTGCCCTTCGGCCCTTGGGGGGACTGGCCCAGCGTCCTCCCTTGAGGCCCCGGCCCTTCCAGTTCCTGCCCAGGCAGGGCTTCCCCAAGGCCCCTGTGGGTGACGCGTGGGCGGGGCCCCTCATCCACCGGGAACCAAGGGCCCTGAGCGGTGGGGCAGTGGCCTGGGGACAGGGCCATCCGCCTCGGGGACCCAGGATGGTGCCCGGCAGGCTCACCTCCCTGTGCAGGGCCCACTCGTCCAGCTTATAAGCGGCTCCGATCCTGCGGCGGACCTTGGGGGCCTTCTCCCCGGGTTTGAGGGGAAACTCCGCAGGCAGGATGCCCGTCAGCTCCTGCAGGGGGGAACGAGATCGCGCCAGGCGGCTCTCACAGGCCCAGCCCTGGGCGGAGCACTGTCCAGCAGGCGTGCGTGGCCCGTGCCCGCCCGGCCCCCGCCACCTCCGCCCGCCCCGCGTCCAGGGCTGTCCCTCCTGGTCCCCGGGGCCGGGCCACGGTGCCGGGGGCCTCCGTCCGCATAGCCCCCACGGCCCCTCCCCCGTGCGGTGTGTTGGCCCCCCAGGGAGAGCCGCAGTGGGGCAGCGCCCGACCCCTGACTCTCAGCCCCACCCCGCAGCCGAGCGGCCCTCACCGCCTCCCGCAGGCAGAGCCTCCTCAGCTCCTCCAGGCAGGCTTCCAGCCGCTCCTCCAGGGCCCGCTGCTGCTTCCGCACGGCGTGGGTCAGCTCCTTCCCGGGGGACACCGGGCTGTTGGGGCCTGCTGGGGACAGGGCCGTGTGCTCAGGGGGGCCGGTCCCGGCTACCGCCCTGCCAGCCCCAGCCCGGGCGGTGAGGCACACGCGGGCTCACAGTCTCAGGCCCGTCCAGACTGCAGGCCGGCTGCCACGCTGCCGTCACAGCCGCAAACCGGCTCGTCTCCCGCCAGGGGCCGGTGACCGCTCGGAGGATGGGCGGCCCCACCAGACTTGTGCGGGGCGGCTGCGGTCAGGATTCACCCCTTCCCATCCCAGCCTCCACCCACGGCCGCTGGCTGCTTTCTCTGCTTCTCCTCCTCTTGCTCTCACACGCAGGCACACACACCACCCACACCTCTTCTCTCTGGTCCTCCATCCAAACCAGTCCCCACTGGGCCCACCAGCTTGCACGGACCAGAGCCTCAGCCCCTCACCCCAACCAGGTAAGATTTTCCAGCTTCTGAGGGATCGTGGCCCAGACAAGACCCACGCTCCTGGCCAGACCCCCAACCAGGAAAGCCCTCCAGCCCTCCCGGTGTCTGCCCTGCAACCCTCGGGGCCCAGAGCCTGGGACTCATGGACTCGGGGAATGGAGGCGTCGGGGGCTCGGGGACGGGGGGCCTGAACCACTCACCTGACTGCAGGATGATGCCGCTGTCCGTGTCGCTGACCTCGTCCTTGCTGTCCATGGTGGGCTTCTGGGAGGAGGGGGCGAGGAGGAGGAGGGGCCGACACCCTTCCCAGCCCACGCCAGGACACGGAGGTGGCCTGGAGTTTCCCCAGCTTTTAAAAGAACAACAGAAAATGACAGAGGTAAAGCCCCGAGCTTCCAGACAGGGCTGATGAGTCGGATGCGTGAGGGCGGGGCCGCGGAGTGGCGACCTGGCCTCTGAGGGAGGGAGTCTGGGGGTGGGGTGGCCTCGGTGCTGGGGTGACCCGGCCCTGGGTGGACTCTCAGCCCAGCCTAGACGGCCACCGCTGCCGCCCCCCAGAGGAGCCTCGAAGCCCTGGGGGTAACAGCAGTCCTGGCCCCGGGGACCGTGACACCAGGGAGAAAAACCGTAAGGAGAGCAAAGGGAGAGGATGAAACGGGGAGGGCAAGCCTGGGAGGGCAGTGTCTGTGCCGGGAGGCACACCATGCCCGCTGCCCCGTGGGGAGGGCGCTGGCACGCGGCCGGGCCCGTGTGTGCCCACAGCCCAGGGCCCCTGCTGTCTGCACCAGGCCATCCATCCGAAGGCAGGTGCCCAAAGCCTCCCGCCAGCTCTGGGCTACCCATGACGCCGGGAGACCCCTCAGAGGGGGGAGAGCCGGGCATCACACCCCCAGCCAGGAGAGACACGGTGCGCGCACGTGTGTGTCTGTGGGTGTATGTGTATCTCTGTGTGTGTCTGTGGGTGTACGTGTGAGTCTGTGTGTATGTGTCCGTGTGTGTATGTGTCTGTGTATGTGTATGTGGGTGTGTGTGTCTATGTGTCTGGGTATGTGAGTGTGTGTGTATATGTGTCTGTGTGTGTGTATATGTGTGTGTGTGTGTGTGTGTGTGAGCAGAGGGTGACCAGAGCAGAAGCTGCCGAAGCGCAGGCACAGGAAGGTGGTGGCCACCCTGCCTCCCTGGCCCGGGAGCGCACGTGCCGCTCAGGAGCGCTCGAGGTGAGCGTCCGCCGGCCCCGCAGAGCCCGGCGACGGCCCTCCCCGCAGAGCCCGCCGGCCGCCGTCCCCGCAGAGCCCGCGACGGCTGTCCCCGCAGAGCCGGGCGGCCTCCGTCCCCGCAGAGCCCGCGGCCGCTGTCCCCGCGGAGCCCGTGGCTGCTGGCTGGAGCGGGGGTGGGGAGGCCGGGCGGGGCCCCGGCAGGCGGCCTGGAAGGAGAGCCAGCCACCTCCTCACTGAGTCAGTCATTGAGCAACAGTCCAAGAGTCCTTCCGAGTTTCTGTCTGGAGCTTATCCTGCCTCTCCTCGGGGCACGCCGCGGCGCGGGGGAGGCGGGCTGGTCAGCTGTGGGGAGGAGGCGGCCTCGGAGGCTGCGCCCCAAGCAGGGCAGGTGTAGGGAGGGACCCTGCCTAGCAGGCCGGGGAGCACCCCGCTGCCCGCGCACAGCCGTGCTGACCCACATCAGAGCACGGCCGGCAGAGTACCCTGGGCACCAGCTAAGCCGAGCCCTAGAACAATTTGTGCCTGCAGGTCGGAGCTGCGGTCCTCCAGGGAGGCCTAGAGAATGCACAGTGGGATCATGTGGGCCCTCTGCAGAGATGCCGCGGAGCGGAGCCGATACCAGGCACACAGGGTGAGCTACCTCTGCCCGGCCCGTCCTTCCCAGGTGCTCCTTCCTCCTGGAGCTGGAGCCGGACAGAGGGCAGGCAGCTCCCCTGACCCCCCCGTCCCCCCCGTCCAGCCTGAGCCTCCCCAGAGGCTGGGCTCGGCCTGGCCTGAGCGACGAAGCGGGGCCGTCTGGGTGAGCACGCCTGCTTGGTCAGGGGAGGGAAGCCATCAATTAGTCACACTTACTAATTAATTATTAACCACTCAGGAGTCGCCCTGGGAAGCGGTGACAACCCAGCCGGCTTCTCAAGCCCCTGTGCTGTTGCCGGGAGCAAGAGGGGATGGTGGGGACTGAGGGCAGGGGCTGGCCGGACACTCCCCTCGGAGCCCCGACTCTCCATCCAAGGTCAGGGGCGAGCACTCTGGGCCCCCCAACTTGAGCACGGACCTCGGAGCCCGGGATTCAAGCCTGGGTCCTGCCCGTGCCGCTGGGATCTAGGGCGCTCACCTCACCTCACCCGCCGGGGCCCCCGTCCTCACCGGTGAACACTGGTCGGCACCCCAGCTGTTGATCACTCCCCGCCCTGAACGTGAACCTCTGGGCCAGCGCCAGGCTGAGACAGAAGCCTCAGCCGTGCAGCAGTCCCTCCGGAGGGGCCCCCCGGCTGCAGGGACCCTGCGTTGGGGCCTCGTCTCAGCCCATGAGCACCCCTGCCCCCTGTATCCCAGACCCGAGCAGGGCCCACGGCCGGGCTCCCGGGCCAGCTGGCTCCTCGCCCAAGACCCACGCCGGCTGCCTCGCCTCACCTGCGTCTAGGTTTCCGTCCAGGCGTCAGGGAAACACCCCCTGGTCCAGTCAGGGGGCTGAGGGGCCCGGCATGTGGCCTCAGGGCGTGCCAGGCCACCCCGCACTCTGACCCAGGGTGGCTCCGCGCGCTGACGGCCGACTGCTGGCCCTCCCTGGGGCCCGCCCGCGTCCCTCCCAGGCTGCCGGGCCAGGGGAGCCAGGTTACTTGTTCCGACTTGAGTCAGAGGGAGGAGCGGTGAGCAAGCCCTTCCCTGCACAAATCCTGCCGCCCAGGCAGCTCGGGCCTCTGCACTTCCGGGGGCAGTGGGGGATGGGACCAAGGGCTCCCCGCAGGAACCCCAGGAGAAGGCAGAGGGGTCAGGCCTTCAGGGCCTCCAGGGCCCCGCCCGCCCCCCAGGTTCCCAACCCGCACAGCGCCCGCCCGCAGGTGGGGAACACCAGCGAGAAGCCTGCACGCTGACGAGTCCCTGCTCCCCTCACTGAAGTGGGGCCCAGGCCAGGCCAGGTTAGAAACCCCAGGCTGGGCCATGGCCCTGGAACTCCAAGCGGAGAGGCTCAGGGTCCCAAAGTAGGCCAGGCTGTCCCCTCCTCTGACCCCAGACGTCTCCTGCCAGGATCAAGGCCACACCCATCCTCTTTGTCACTGACATCCCCAAACACGGGGGCCGGAGCCCGAAGTGGAGCTTCATGAACCCCGGGTCCCACCCCACCGACCCTCAGGCAAACCCAGCAGTGTTGGAGTTCAGCCTGTTTCATCAGGGAAGCAGGGCCAGGGCGGCCAGTGGTCCATCCCCAGCAGGAGGAAGGCCTTCCCTGGTGGCTCAGCTGGTAAAGAATCCGCCTGCAAGGCAGGAGACCCGGGTTCCATTCCTGGGTGGGGAAGGTCCCCTGGAGAGATGAATGGCTGCCCACTCCAGTGTTCTGGCCTGGAGAATCCATGGACTGAAACAGCCTAGCAGCTTACAGTCCACGGGGTCGCAGAGAGCTGGAAACACTGGGCGGCTAAGCACACAAGCACAGCCCGGGAGGAAGAAGGGGACAGGTGCTGCCCACGCAGAGACCCCCCAGGGCTGCCCCCAGCACCTCCCTCCCCGCCACGGCCCTCGCCCCGGGGTCCCAGCACTACACACATTTCCAGATGCTCCCCAAAACCCAGCCCACCTCCCCAGCCCCGGAACCCAAAGGCCACCTCCCTCCCCCAGGCCCCTGGGAAGGGACAATAGAGGACATCACCTGTGTCACGGACACAGGCAGCCCCTACTGCCCTACCCACTCCCAATGCCCCTCACCTTCCTGCACACACCCTCTTTCCAAAGTGCAAGCTAGCGCCCTCCAGGCTGATCACCCCTGTCTTTCCCAGGCTGAGGCTGAGGGGCTCCAGCAGGGGGCAGCCCCCTGTGCTGGGGGGCCCGCCCTGGGTCCCCAGAAGCTCCGGCAGCCCCCACCCCTGTCCTTCCCATCCCCTCCAGGTCAGTCTTCCCATAACAAACAGAGGAGACCCTGAGGCACACCCAGACTCCACCTGCCCATCCCCCAGCAAGGGGGAGGTGATGGAAGCTTCTAGAATCAGCTTGTAGCATAATTTTTAATACATTATTTAAGATGAAGAGAATCACTAAGAGAATCAATTATAATGAAATACAGTTCTAAAAACGAGACAACATAGTAAACTATACATGTTTCTCTATTAACATTAAACAGGATCCAGTAGTCTGGCAATTCTGTACGGCCGACAGCACCCCAGGTTCCTAGACGGCTGTCACAAGGGCCCTGTGACCTGACGCCCGCTGGCATCTATTAACGGCAAATCACAGCTACTGCCAATGGCGTCTTGTCTTCATAACTGAAGGCAATGTCAACTTTCAGCAAAGGCTGATGAAAAATAAACCTTTTCCCATCTGAGTACAAGACCCTCGGAATTCATTCTATCCTCCGATGCTCCAGTGCCCATTTGTTGCTGTTCAGTGGGTCAGTCGTGTCTGACTCTTTGTGACCCCATGGACTGCAGCACACCAGGCCTCCCTGTTCTTCACCATCTCCCAGAGCTTGCTCAAACTCATGTCCATTGAGTCGGTGATGCCATCCAACCCTCTCATCCTCTGCCGTCCCCTTCTCCTCCTGCACTCAATCTTCCCCAACCTCAGAGTCTTTTCCATGCCCATGGACCCAGTTAAGAACGCTGTTCTTGGGTAACGCCACATCTCTGAGTTCATGAAGAGAAGGACAAGGATCAGGCCGTGTGCTGACCCTCAGGAAGCCTCAAAGATCCTGTGCTCCCTCAAATTCACCCGCAGCATTTCCCAGCCCAGCAGGCTGTGGGACTCGGAGTGGGACTGGTAACCCAGCTCTCCCAAGAACCCTGAGATGTGGATCTCCCTGGACTCCATGCCCTTCGATTCATGGTACCCAGGGGGAGGTGCGCATTCCAGAGGCCTGCTGGACGGCAGTGCTCTGCTTCCAGCCAGCACCCTGAGACCTACATGCCAGAGCATCATCACCAGGACCACCAGTCGGTGAGGAAGCGGGATTTCCTAGAATACTTGGAATCTGATCTTTGAAAGGAGAAGCTGCATCTCTGAGTTTTCCTAAGGAGAAGTACTGAATCAGAGGACTCTCCCACCTCCTGCATCCACCCACTCTCCACTATGTTTTCAAAGTTCCTCCGGTAAGTTCCGTGTGACACACGAGGTTGGAAGTTAAAGCAAGGGGGTGTGACCATCCCCCATCCCCACCAGCACCCAGCAAACACCAGTCTCGGGGACTCTGAAAATTTCAGCAGTCACCGAACTGGTGGTCAGCGGCTGTCTTCCCTTTCCAGCAGTGAAAAGAGAAAGGAGGGAGTCATCCCGAGGCCCTCCAGGCCCAGGGGGTGGGAGACGGTTCCTTAAACTGTTTCCTTTCCCTCCCGCGGGGAAAGGTGCTCGCCTCCAGCGAGCGACGGGGGAGTGGGGCAGGGACGGCGGACTCCGACGGCCTGGAATGCGCCCTGGAATCAGACCTCTAGGCGCGCCTCCAAAAGCCCCTTTGTCCGGTCCACCCCGCTCCCCTCCCCCACCGCGCCCTCCGCGTCCCGGCGCCCGAGGCTCGGCTCCTTTTGTCTGGCTTCCCGGAACCTGCCAGGGGGTCCGCAGGCGCGGGGAAGGTCGGAGGAGAAAGGTCGAGGAGACGGAAACGCGCCTTTTCGGGAGGGATGCGGAATTCCCACCCCCGGCGGATTCGCCCCCTGCCCGCCGCGGCCCGCTCCGCCTCGGCGGAGGACCGGGGGGTAGGGGCTCGGCCGCCCCGGCCCCCGCGCCGCGCCCCGGCGCTGCCCTTACCTGTCCCATGGAGGTCCCGCGCCGCCCGCCTGCCCCGGCGCCCCCCGCGCGCGCCTCGCCGCCTCGGGACCTGCTCGTCCAGGCCGGCTCTCCTCCCCCCGCGACTCCTCCCGGCCTCCCCGCCCCGGAGGTATTTCATTTAACTTCGGCATTCGCAGCATCCCAAATGTTAAAGATCCCAAGACATCTGTCCCCTGGGGCGTACCAAGGCCCAGAGGAGATGTGTATAAGAGACAGGAGTAACTAGAGAGCAGGGGCCCACGCCCGACCCGGCGGGTCTAGATTCTGCAGGGCTTTGGGGATGGCAGCTGCGCGGGTGGGGCTGGACTTCCAGCAGAGGCGCGGGCCCTGAAGCGGTCCCCTGGGCAGACAGGGGTCCCCTGGGACCTCGGGAGCGCCCACAGCGGACAGCAGAGCCTCACTGCGCCCACGCTGCGGGCCGGGGGCAGCAGGGCTGAGCGCGCCCTGGAGATAAGGGGCAGCCTGTGAGGCCCCTGTCCAGGCGGTGTACTTCAAGCAGGAAGCAGAAGGGAGGGGCGCACTGTTTTCTTAGCGGGGAGGGGTCTCAGGG
>SJYT01026667.1:472308-518501 GCA_006410635.1 Cephalophus harveyi | reverse complement strand
CCGCGCTAGAGGCGCGGTCACTGGGCAGCAGGGTCCCAGAAGGAAGGCCCACCGCACCCAGCGGGGGGACCGGGAGCTGACCCCGGCCGAGGACCGCACTGCCTGCCCGAGGGGGCCGTGCCGGGAACCGGGGGTCGGGGCAGGAGAGGAGCCCAGGGCAGCAGCGACGGGACGCACAGAAGCCCAACGGCAAAGGACCCCGGGAGGGTCTGGGAGCTGAGGCAGCTTGGGGTGTGGGGTGAGGAGGAGGCGGGGGCCGAGGGGACTGGAGCCGCCGGCAGGGCGCCCGGGACGCAGGGCCCCTCCGTCCGGTCGTCCAGGTTGTGCTGCGCTCAAACTAGGAGGACAAGCGCACCTAGGCTCCACCCTCCAAGCCCCGGGCCGCGGCCAGAGGCACGTCTGCCTAGAGGCGGTGGCTTTTTCCAGTTTGTACAGAGGCACCAGGTGAGCTGGGCTTCCCTAGTAGCTCAGACGGTAAAGCATCTGTCTTCAATGCAGGAGTGATCCCTGGGTCCGGAAGACTCCTGGAGAAGGAAACGGCAACCCACTCGAGTATTCTTGCCTGGAGGATCCATGGACAGTGGAGCCTGGTAGGGTACAGTCCATGAGGGCACAAAGAGTCACACATGACTGGGCAGCTAACACACACTCGGTGAGCTAAGCTGGCTGTAAAGCCGTGTGGGCTAAGGATTTAAGATTTTTATCCTGAATTGAAGAAAAGCTCCAGGGAAACAGAATTAATAGGATTTTCCCGCACCCCATCTGTGTGTGTGTACGGACAAACAGAGAGAGAGTTGGTCCATGACCCTCCAGAGGCTGACAGGGCCCCAGCCTGCAGGATGGACTGGCAGGCTGCAGGCCCAGGAAGGGGTCACGGTCTGGCTCCAGAGGCTGGCTGCCTGCAGAACTCCGTATTTATTGAAGTCAGTCTTTTTGCTCTTCTGGCCTTCACATGATTGGACGTGGCCCACCACACCATGGCAGGTCATTTGCTTGACTGCCAGCATCTATTGTTTATTTCAATGTTAATCTCATCTAAAAAACACCTTTACAGAAACATCTGGAATAACATTCGACCAGATCCCTGGGTACGATGGCCTAGCCAAGTTGACACATAAAATTAACCATCACGCTACTGAAGACTCCTCTTCCTAGGACAAGCTGGGCAGACTGGCGTGAGTGATTGGCATGGGGAGGGTTGCAAAACAAGGGAACCACAAGAGACCGTATCCAGACGAGGGGTGACAGAACCTGATTCACCCTGTGGCTTGGGTGGGGAGGGGACGGGGAGTCCGGAGCTATCTGGGAGTGAGACCTGGCCTGACTCGTGAGTGACTTACTAAAGACGCGGCAGGAGGAAGGGGAGGAGCTGGGCTTTCCCAGGTTTCTGGCTTGAGCTCTGGGTCAGGTGAGGTCATTTCAGGCCATGTGTGGTGATCAGGAAGGGCTGCAGGAAGGGCTTGGGAGCACAGCATGGCTGCAGCTGCTGTGCCGGGTGAGACCCCCCGGGAAGGGTGTGCAGGATGAGGAAGGACCAGCGGGTCAACTCCAGGAACGTGTAAGGGGTGAACAGGTTGTACAGTACCTCCAGTGGTAAGCATTATTGTTATTTTGTTGTTGTTGTTACCAGTTTGGGCCCATCATTTTATTTTTATAATTGTATTATTTTTTCCTCATTAAACTTTTTACTTTGTATTGAAGTATAACCAGTTAACAACGTTGAGATAGCTTCAGGTGCACAGAAAAGGACGCAGCCTCACATTTGCATGTATCCCTTCTCCCCCAAACTCCCCTCCCATCCAGGCTGCCACGTAACTCTGAGCACAGCTCCCTGCGCTGTATGGTAGGACCTTGTTAGCGATCCATTTTAAATAGAGCAGTGTGTACATGTCCACTCCAGACTCCCTAGCTATCGCTCCCCCCAGACACTAAGTTTGTTCTCTAAGCCTGTGAGTCTGTTTTGTAAATAAGTTCACATGCGTCATGTCTTTGTGGATTCCCATGTAAGGGATGTCATACAGTATTTCTCCTCCTCTGTCTGACTTACTTCACTCACTGTGACAATCTTTAGGCCCCCATATTACTGCCAATGGCAGCATTTAATTCTTTTTAATGGCTGGGTAATATTCCACTATATATATGTGCCTCATCTTTATCTTTTCCTCTATCAATGCATGTTTAGGTTGGTAAGCATCATTATTACTCACACAACAGAATGGTTTGTTGAGATGTTGCTTTGTAGCCCTGCCACCACCCCCCACCCCAGTCACCTTTGTCGTTTGGGTGGGACGCAGTGGCCTCCTGCAGGCTTCAGCTCTGAGCTGCCTCATCTTTATCTTTTCCTCTATCAATGCATGTTTAGGTTGGTAAGCATCATTATTACTCACACAACAGAATGGTTTGTTGAGATGTTGCTTTGTAGCCCTGCCACCACCCCCCACCCCAGTCACCTTTGTCGTTTGGGTGGGACGCAGTGGCCTCCTGCAGGCTTCAGCTCTGAGCCCACTGGGACAATACCAGGGGTCCTGAGGAGCAAGGGCAGGGACATGGCTTTGAGGGGAGATGGACTGTGAGCAGGAGCGAAGATGCCCTGTGCTTCAAGCACCCCGCGCCTCCCCACGCGGTCCCCGGGAGAGGATGAGACCCCCGCAGGGATGGGGGTTGGGAGGTGGGCCCCAGATTGCTGGCCTCAAAAGATTCTTGCCCGGCGCCCGTCCAGGGTGCAGGAGCCCCGGTTACAGAGACTCCTGCGGGCCAGAGCAACTATGAATCGGATGGCAGCCCTCCCTCGCTTCCTGGGCTCCCCTAAGCCTTCAAGGACATTGTATTAGAAAACAGAATTTTTTGCCATCCCAGCAGGCCCAGGACAGAATCAGACTGGTTTAATCAGAATAGGGGAAAAGTGGAAGCAGTGACAGACTTTACTTTGGGGGGCTCCAAAATCACTGCAGATGGTGACTACAGCCATGAAATTGAAACACTTGCTACTTGGAAGAAAAGCTATGACCAACCTAGACAGCATATTAAAAAGCAGAGACATCACTTTGCCTACAAAGGTCTGTCTAGTCAAAGCTATGGTTTTTTCAGTAGTCATGTATGGATGTGAGAGTTGGACCATAAAGAAGGTTGAGCACTGAAGATTTTATGCTTCTGAATTACAGTGCTGGAGAAGACTCTAGAGAGTCCCTTTTACTGCAAGGAGATCAAACTGGTCCATCCTAAAGAAAATCTACCCTGAATTTTCAGTGGAAGGACTGATGCTGAAGCTGAAGTTTCAGTCCTTTGGCCACCTGATGTGAAGAGCTGACTCACTGGAAAAGATTCTGATGCTGGGAAGATTGCAGGCGGGAGGAGAAGGGGACGACAGAGGATGAGATGGTTGGACGGCATCATCGATTCAACAACTCGGGGAGACAGTGAAGGGCAGGGAAGCCTGGTGTGCTGCAGTTCAAGAGTCAGACACGACTGAGTGACTGATAACAACAACAGAAGAAATAAAGGGGACATCCCTGGGGGTCCGGTGGTGAAGGCTTCACCTTCCAATGTAGAGGGTGCAGATTCAATCCCGGATCAGGGAGCTAAGACTCCACATGCCTCATGACCAAGAAACCAAAACTTAGCAGCAATATCGTAACAAATGCAATACAGACTTAATTGCACAAAAGAAATAAAGTAATATGTGTGTCTTGAGAACCCGAATTTGTAGGTTGAATTTGTAGCAATCCTGCCATCTTCCCTTACAGATAAGGAAACTGAGGCCCAGGGAAGCTGAATAGCTGAGTTAAAGCACACAGCAGCCAGGGGCTGAAGTGGGACTGGAAGGCGGGCGTCTCTGATGCGAGAGCCCTAACCTGTGGCTGTAAAACTCCAGACGTGTAAAGGGACCCGACACGGAGAAGGCAGGGCGCAGGTCGGGGCCGAGAGCTGCGGTCTCCAGCTCAGCCACTTGGCGTGGGGGGCAGCGGAGGGCAGGGCAGCAGCGCCGGTGGAGGCATGGCGAAGTCGAAAACTCAGACTCTGTCCCAAGGGGTCCGGCACCGGAAACGTGGTCCCAAGGAAAAGACAAAGCTGGAAATGCACATTTCCCATGTGGGATCAAATGGTACGTCTTCGGTTATCTTATTAAAACTCCAGAGGAGGCCTGGGCCTGGGGGTGGGGGGTGTTGCTCCCCGCCGCCCTAGCAGCCCCGAGCGCGCACCCGGAGACGCTGGGCTTGGAAGCGGAACACGGGCCTCGCCGGGGCCTGGCCCGCTCAGCCGTGGAGGGAGGGGCTGCCGCTTGGGAGAGACCACCGAGCGGACCGTCCGCCTTCGTCCCCGCCCACTTGGGTGAAGAGGCAGGGCGGGCCTCCATCAGATCAGGGGGCGTCTGGTGGCTGGGTGGGGCCTGTCTGCACCCCGACCCCTCCCAGCGCGCCCAGTGGAGGGGCCGGCCCGGCCCCGCTGACTCGGCCCTGCGGCCTCAGGCCCTGCGGAGGGCGAGGACGGGGCTCGCCTCCCGCCAGCCACGGCGGCCCAGACGGTGCCCTGCGGGCGCCCTCGCCTAATCCGTTTGGAGACGCGGATGACTCGGAGCCCAGGCTCCGCGTCGCCCTGGACCGCGTGCGGCGGCGCTGCCAGGGGCCGGAGCCCTCGCTGCTGAGTGACTCCGCACACAACCCTCCTGGGGGTCAAGTCCGGGGGCTTCATTGCTCTTATCCTCAAGGGACGGGAACCGACCGGGGGCCGGACGCGAGGCAGAGCCGCTGCGAGTGCGGGGCCGACGGGGCGGGGCCGGAAGGGGGCCCACCGCCCGGGGCGTGCCGCCCCCGCCCCCGCCCCCGCCCCCAGGGCCTTTTCATCACTCCGCCGCCAAACGAGCAGCTCAGGTTCTCAATTTAGGAGAAATGTTGAAATACATGTGTTTTGGAGTCAAACAGCCTCAGTTTCTTGCTCTGTAGAATGGGGGCGATGGGATCACTCATGTGGTGGTGATGAGGATGAAGAAATCATGCGGATGAAGCGTGCTCTGCTCACAGTAAGGTCCCAATAGAAGGTGGTGATTTGTTAAAAGATGTTTTCTCAACACTCCGGTGGTCTTGCCTGGAGAATCCCAGGGGCGGGAGTGCCTGGTGGGCTGCCATCTATGGGGTTGCATAGAGTCAGACACGACTGAGGAGACTTAGCAGCAACAGCAACATTCTTATCTTTAAAAAAAAAAAAGGTTTTCTTCTTTCTCACTTGAGTCTCAGGAAAAAACTAATAATATTTCTGCACGATAATTGCATTTTCATGTTCCAAACCTGTTTACCAGTGGCCAGGTTTCACTTCCTCTGGTTTAGCAGCTCCAGGCTTCAAAAGGCAAGCCCCCTCCAATGACCAGGCCACCGGTTTGTGGCTGTGGCGCCGGCTAGCTGAAAACAGGCTGGTGCGTCACCCGTTCGGCGCCTCTCAAACTACCCAGTGATGAGGAAGCAGGGGAAGGGGTGTTTTGAAGGGAGGTGTTTTGAATTGAGGTCGGACGCGGTGGAAATGGTCCTTGAAGGCAGCTACATGTGACCTTCACCCTCCCGCCCCAGAGCTGTGGTCCCAGCTGCTCCTGCCCCACCCTCTATGACTGGGGGAGCAGGGTGATGCATCTCCACCGATTTGTTCATATACCTGCTTACCAAATGTTCTGGGGGCTCTGATCGCTCTGTGGGGGGCTTGTGGGTTCCGAAGAGTGGCGGAGAGGCCCCAGACAGGCTGCTGGGTGGGGACATGACAAGTGATGAGCAGAAGCCCCCAGGCTGGAGCAGAGGGGGAGGCTGCCCAGTGTGTTCAAGAAACCTCAGATGCTACGCTGTCGCCTCGGATGCTGGGAGGTGGGTGGTTGCCACGTTCTCACCTGCTGTGAGGAGCTGGGTGAGAAGCCGTGCCAGTGCGTCCAGAGGGCAGTGGGGGGTGGGGGACACAGCGCCTGAGCTTTGCCAGGTCTGCGTGAGCTCGGGTTGCCAAAATGTACTCCTGTGTATGTGCAGTTTCGAGTAATTAAAATAGTTCAAAACTTAATGTGAAGGTTTCCCAACGTCAGTACAGCAGAGTCAATTAATAACATAACGAACTCCCATCTATCCATCACCTAGACTTAGCAACTATTGGCACTGACCTCTGTTTCCACAGTTTATTTTCTCTTTAGTGAAATATTTTAAACAAAATCCCAGGCTTCGTAACTTATCACTTCTAAATGTTTCAGTGTGCGTCTCAGGAAAAAAAACAACCTGGACCGTTTCCTTCTATAGTCGCGTGACTGTTTGCACCGCTGGTCCTTAGTGCCGCCCAACCACGTCCGTGTGGAGTCCTCCAGCTGCCCAACGCTGCTCTTTAAAGCCGGCCTGCTTGTGCCCAGATCCAGTCCGGCCTGCGCGTTGCGTTCTGCTCGCTTAGGCTTCTGCGGGCCCTCCCCTCCCTGAGCTTTTGCTTAACCGTGTCAGTGGCCTTTGAAACAGGCCCCACATCTGGGGCTTTGACTGCTTCTCCTCATGTTGCGTTTAACTTGCTCCTGACCCGCATTTCCCGCAGCACGCAAGTTTAGCCTTGACTAGGACGCTGGCTTCTGTTTTGGGTGAGAACACCTTGGCAGGTGACCTACAGCCCCAGGGTGGAGCTGACCGGGGAGTTCCGGGTGACGGCGGTCCTCCACCGTCCACTGTTTCCCCCTCGTCACTGGGAGATAATCTCACTGTGAGGCGGCCTCGGGGCACCCGGCCACCCTCCAGCTCCTGTCAGCTTTCACCGCACGGCTTCAGTATCTGTCCATCTAACGAACACCCACCACTGTGGTCTGAGTCATTTCATTAGTGCCTGCAAAAGGAGATTTTCTATGTCTATTTAAAATAATTTTTTTCTCTTAAAAAGTGATCAGCTTCACATGATGTGAGCAATTGCCTTCTTAGTGACCCGTTCCCCGTACAGACTGTGACACAGGAAAAGGACGTCCACACTGGTTTGTTATGTTTCACAATAAGCTCCCTGTTTGCACCACACAGTGGGGCGCCCTCGGCAGGCTCTGCTGAAGTGTCTTTCCTGGCACAAGTCTGAGAACACGGGGTGCGTGTGATCTCCCGGTGTGGGACCCAGAGAAGCAGCTTCCTGAATGTCAGAGAGCGTTTGCGAAGCGGCTGAGGCATGAACTTTCTTTGCAGACCCCTCGTAAGTTGTTCGTCTTTCTTTGGCCCCTGTAAGTGGGCTTATTCATAGCAGTGGCTGGTATGCTTGAGTTTGTGTGTATCTGGATAGTTTTGCCTTGACATTAATTTTTAATAGATGGATATATGGTTCTACCCTTTGCTGGGTGCATTTTATAAAAGTTTTATATATTAAGATATATATAAGTGAATATATATCATACATGTAATAAATATATATTTAAATATTTATTTTTTAAGAGCAAAAACTAGGTCAGTCTCTGAAGAACATGCTGGGCTCCCATTATGGGATGGTGGGCTCTGTGGGCTGACAGGGAGCAGAGGGGTCCCCTCACCCAAGCCCCCCCGGGCTGGGGTCTTGCCCACAGCTGCCCGGCTGGCCAGCAGTGGATGCAGCGCCTCGGCAGAGCAGTGGCCACAGGGAGGCCCTCTGTCTGTCCCACCGCAGGGGCCGCTCTGGCCTCCGCAGGACATTCCAGGTCCCAGGGACCACACGTCCTGGGTCTGCTCACAGGCTTGCCCCGGAGAGTCCCTGTGACTGACTGGGTCCGGCTGGCCAGCAGTGGACGCAGCGCCTCGGCAGAGCGGTGGCCACAGGGAGGCCCTCTGTCTGTCCCACCGCAGGGGCCGCTCTGGCCTCCGCAGGACATTCCAGGTCCCAGGGACCACACGTCCTGGGTCTGCTCACAGGCTTGCCCCGGAGAGTCCCTGTGACTGACTGGGAAATCAGTGATGTACAAAAGTGACTCGGTCACAGGACAGACTGCCTCGTGTGATTTTCAGTTTCAAGAAAAAAGAAAAGCAGAGCTTTAGCCAAGTTAAAGGTCCACGCGGTTTATGTCCCTCTTTGATGCCGTGAGTTTAAGCTCTGATCTTTCTGTGTGTGGGGCGGAGACTCAAGGGATCAGCTTGTCCTGAGGAGGGTGGGAGTCTCTAATTTCTCTAGTCCCATGGTCTTGCACACAGGTTGGCACATGGTAAGTGCAAAATAAAAACACGTTGAGTCAGTGATTTTGAGAAGAGAAATCCCCAAATGTGGTATGAC
The DNA here is from genome assembly GCA_006410635.1 of Cephalophus harveyi. Classification (NCBI taxonomy): domain Eukaryota; kingdom Metazoa; phylum Chordata; class Mammalia; order Artiodactyla; family Bovidae; genus Cephalophus; species Cephalophus harveyi. The sequence continues at coordinate 510,290 of SJYT01026667.1, read as the reverse complement.
TCCGTTCTATCTAATGAATGTCTTTCTTGGTTTTTTTGCTCCCAATAATTACAGCAAGCGTACAGTGCTTACGCTGGGTCACACTGCCCCTCACAGATGAACACGTCTAGCTCTCACACTCCCCTCGTGATAAAAAGCACTGGAGGTGAAAGGAGATGAGTGGCCAAGGTGGAGAGGAGAAGACTGAGCCTTGGACCCGCGGAGCAGCTGGTGTGTTTCATAGTCAGTGCCTTGGGTCTAAAATAATAATAATTCAGATTCACAGTCTATTCGATTTTCTGACAATCTGCCACCTACATGCCTTAAGAAAAGGAAATTGATTTTCATGTGCAATAAATGAGACAGGGCAGACTCATCAGCCTCGACTCTCCTACCGTTAATGGATGACTTACTCCTACTCCTGCGATAGAGAAGGAGGAGGACCTGCCAGTTACCAGCGTTTTTATGGGGTTTTTTTTCTGGCTACAACAGATAAAGTTCCTGAAACAATAAACTGTTTGAAAATAGGAAGCGAAGCAGATGAAGGCATATTAAGTCTCAACTACCTTTTCTTGAACTTCCCTTGGTTAGCAGCTATCTAGCTGTACTTGTTCAAAACTTCTTTTTCAAATTCACATTCTAGAACACAAAATTATACTTAATTTTGCTCATCATTTTATCTGAATAAAATTTGAAGTGAGTTTAAATTTTGGAAAACAATGAAACACTGATGGTAACTCTGATGAGCGCTTGCTTACGTGGCTGTTGTGCTCCTTTTCAAAGCGCTTTGTTGTTGAAGCTGCTGCTACCGGAGGAGGTGGGGGGGTTTCCCACTAGAAGGAGCAGGAGGGTGAGATGGGTCACCCGCGGCCCGAGGGCGGGAAGCCCCGAGGAGGGCCGGCTGGGGTGGCCTCGGGACCCCCACCCAAACCAGCCCTGAAGTGGGAGGAGGGGATGCCCGCGGGCAGGACACACCACAGAGCGAGCACCGCCCTGCGACCATCTGGCTGCGGAACCCCGCTCGTTACATGGGGCAGCCGGGTCCAAACGCCGCGGGACCTCCACGTGGCAGCTAAGAAGACGGCTCATGACACCTCCCAGAGAAGGAAAGGCAGAGCCCCTCGCAGTGGCAGCAGCGTGACCCGGGACCGTAAGGGAGGAGGGCGGGGGGGCAGTGAGGCCGTGAACGCAGTGCAGGCAGGCTGCAGGGACCCGGGCCAGCTCTCACCCTGCGTGGGCCCTCGTCTCTCTTCAGGGGGATCGCAGGCCTGGGAAGGTCTGAGGCAACAGCTCCTGCAAAAACCAGAACTTTGAAAAGACACACGAATTGAGCCTGCCCTCCAGCCTGCGACAATCCCGGCTCTGTGACCCTGTGGGCACAGCATGGGCGCGTGGGGACAGCCTGGGCGCAAGCAACCTGATTTAGGGTGTCTGGGCGCTGGGAGATCAGAGGGGAGACAGCAGTGTGTACACCAAAGACAGTCATTCTCAGAGCAGGGCGGCTAGATGAATCACCCCGCCACCCCCCACTGTCTGGCACCTCTTCCTGGGGCAAACCACAGCCTCAGACCTGCAGCTGGTTTGCAGGCAAAGCCGAGCACCTTCTCCCGCTCCCCCCAACCCCCTTCTCCCGCTCCCCCCAACCCCCGGCGAGAGAGACCCCGGCAGGCAGGGGCGGGGTGGGGGGCTGGGGGGTGGGCTTTGGCATCTGCCTCTCCCAGGCCTGACCCTGCCCTCAGCACACCTGGGACGAGGCCCACCCCCCCCTTAGTTGGCTGCCCAAGCAGTATCTCCTGGCGGGGGGCAGGGAGCGGGTTGTATTGGTTTGCGTTGCTCAGAGAAACAGGATATACACACAAGACGCTTATTATAAGAAACTGCCCTCGCGGTCATGGAGGCCGGGAGGCCCCAGGGTCTGCACGTGGCGGGCTGGAGGTCCCGGAGGTCCCCTTCCCCGTTCAGTGGGAAGCAGGAGAGGCCTGGTGTCCCAGCTCCACGACTGGTCGAGAGCCTGCCGGGTGGAGGGCCGTCTGCGCTCCTCGATCTTCGATTCAACTGTCATCTGAAACACCGGAACAGCCTGTGACCAGGCGCCTGTGGCCCAGTCAAGCTGACGCGGGAAGTTAATCGTCCCACTGACCTTCTGAGAACAGCGGCAGGTCCAGCGGGGTGGCCTTCCCCCAGGACACCCTCTGCTTCAGCGCTAATGGGTGAGAAGCAGGGAGACCAAGCTGGCAAGTCAGTGGAGGTGGGCGCGGGCGCGGGCTGTGGCCCGGGTGTGGGGCTTTGAAGTCCTGCCCTGTGCGTCGCTCTGGCGAGTCAGCAAACCTTGGCCTCTGAGTTCCCATCTGTAAAATGGGGGTAATGATACAAGTCCGCAAGGCAAGTTCCCCAAGCTTTCCAAGCCTCAGTTTTCTCGTTTGGTGAACAGAGAGAATGCTACTGTACCCGCCATGACGTTGCTGGGAGGGTGATTAGGAGACCTAAAGCCCTCAGCACCTCTCCTGTGGTGTGTTCTCGGGAAATATTAGCCATTATTTTAACACCTACTTCAGAGCAATATTGTAATGATACATTGTATAACAAAAGTCTTTGAAACAATATAATGAGATGATCATATTGCATTTTTTCTTAAACTTGGGAAGACACCAAATTGGCAAATGCTTTTTTTTATGATAATAATGCCTGCTGTTTGTTAAGGGTGTGGTGAGCAGGCACCCACAAGCCTCCGGAGAGAATGTAATTTTTTTTTCACAATTTGGCACAATGCACCGAAGTCTCAAATTGTTCATAACATCTGATGAATAATTTCACTTCTAGGAGTTTGTCCTGAAGAAAGAATCAGAAATGAAAATAAAGATTTTTGTACAATGTTCATCACAGAATTACTTAAAAGAGTGTAAAATTAAAAAAAAACTTTAAGGGCTTGTTAAATAAAGGTGGTTACATTTCATATAATGATGTAATGTAATGTTAAAAAAGGTGTTTAGAATAATATTCAATGACCTGATAAAATATGGCATGTTGCCAAGTATAGGTCACAAAATACTATATACACAGCATACATTCAACGGGACGTCCCTGGTGGCTGAGACCCAGTGCTCCCGACGCAGAAGGTCCAGGCCAGGGAACTAAATCCCGCATGCAACAACTAAGGCCATATAAATAAATAAAAATAAATATTTTAAAAGATGCATTCAATAAACCATTGCTGAACGCCGCTTCTGTGCCAGGCACTCTTGGGCACTCAGTAGACCCAGTGTTGGGTCCCACATAGATTGATCACAATTTAGCTTGGAAAAAGCTTACCTAAGTTTTATTGTAATGTAAGGTGCTCAGGCGTGTCTGACTCTGTGGCCAGTGGGCTGCAGCCTGCCAGGCTTCTTTGTCTGTGTGTATTATTAAAATACATAGAAAAAGAAGGTACATTTTCATGGTGGAATAATGAGTGTTTTCCATATTTTTCCTTTTTATTTTCTTATGATTTCTCTTTTCAAAAAACAAAGAACCTGCATTACTTCAAAAGTCAGGGGGAAGCTTACACTTTTTAAGGGAAAGGCCAGGCCCAGGTGACCAGCGGTGTGAGCTGGGTGTCGCACGGAAAGGGTGGCAGGCCCCGAGCAAGCCGGGAGGAGGGAGAGCACAGAGGCTTGAGCTGCCCTGTGTTTCTCTGTGCCGCTGACCGAGCCGCTTCCAAGCCGGGTACCAACGAGGGTGAACTGATCACTGCCGCCAGCCCCCGGGTCAGGAGGACCCAAGGAAGCCCCCTCTGTGCGCCTTTGACAAACACGTGCTGTGCTACAGGACGCAGGGTCGCCTTCCCCGGCCTGGCTCTCCCCATCCGCCTCTTGGAAGGAGCAAGACGGGCCTCCTGTCCTGCTGGCCGGTGATGGACGCACGCAGGGGTCTCACGCAGCGCCCACTCTCCCGGGAGGCAAGGGCGCCTTCAGTGAGCCCTCCGGTGACGGCGGGAGGAAGAGCGGGCTCGCCTCCTCACCTCCTCCTCCCGCCCACCCAGCGCCTCTGTTTTCGGCTCCCGGGGGTCCTTCCACCCTTTGCCCCGTTGGACGGAGCTGGGGGTCTTGGCAGGGGTGGCGAGTGGTCAGGTACCCCAGCCGAGGCAGGGCAGGATCTAGACCCCGCGGCTCTGACAAGCGGGATGTCCCCACAAGGTCCAGAGTGGTGTGGGGCTGAGTCATATCACCGAGCCGGGCTTCGCCCGCCCTGGCATTCCCGTGAACTCTCCAGATCACTCACCCCGGGCCCGGCGACCACACGGTGCCCTGAGACAGGGCCCAAGAAAGCCCAGAATTAGTCACCAGCTCAAATCAGAATCACACAGGCCAACGTGCCCGGCCATTGCCCAGAGGTTGACCTTAAAAAAACCCAGAGCTGCTCCACCCCATCTCCGCTGCAGGCCACAGCCGGGGGGTGGTGGGGGGCAAAGGGCGGGGCAGCGGCCGGGACCGCTCACCCCGAGGGCAGGGCTCCTGTGGTCTAAACACCGCGGCTCACAAAGCGTGTTCGAGGACACGGCTTCGCTTGACCCGTGAGGAGCCCAAGCAGAGTGGACAGAAGCGCCGTCCTCCACGTGAGGAAGGGGGCTGGGGGCGTCGGGCCGGGCTGCCCCAGGAAGGCCCCGCTGGGGCCAGGCCAGCTCAGGCCCGGGCCCACCGTTAGCCTCAGCCCTCAGCCGGGGCACTGCGGCCGCTCCTCGCTCACTGCCCTTAAAGAAGGCTCCTAGAGGGCTTCCCCGGGAGTCCAGGGGCCGGGAGTCCGCCTGCTGGTGCAGGGGACGTGGATTTGCCCCTGGTCCGGAAGACCCCACGTGCCTCGGGGCAGTGGGGCCCGTGTGTCCTGACGACTGAGCCGGTGGGACTGAGCTTCGCCACAGGAGAAGCCCACACCGCAACTGCAGAACGGCCCCTGCCCTCCGCACCTAGAGACAGTCCGCGCACAGCAACAAAGACCCAGCTCAGCCAATAAATAATCAATAAAACTGTTTAAAAAGCTCATAGAAAATGTCCAGACAGAGAAGTGGAGGGGCCTTCCTTTGCTGTTGCCCTTTTACAGATCATACGGACAGCGCAACCCCCCCTCCCCTCTGCCCTTCCCCTTCCCACTATTTCTTACGATTTCATATTACGGCGGGATCACAACGGCCACTCCCCCGACAGGTGCTTCATGCACGTCCCCTTCCCCACCAGGCACAGAGCCCACAACAGGGGCAGACACCCTCCCTCGACTTATGGAGCTCACGTTCTGATGGGAGAGACAGACAAAACAGACGCTTCCCGTGAGCTGAGAAGAGAGACACCCATGCTTCGCTTGTGCCAGAGAGAGGAACAAAAGGTGGGTTTACCCAAAGGACTCCGCGGTTCCTAATGTTTTGCACCAACAGCACCAGTGCTAACAATGATTTTATATCCTCCAGGCTTGAAGTGTGTGGGTGTGTGCTGTTTGTTAAGGGTGTGGTGAGCAGGCACCCACAAGCCTCCGGAGAGAATGTAATTTTTTTTTCACAATTTGGCCCAATGCACCGAAGTCTCAAATTGTTCATAACATCTGATGAATAATTTCACTTCTAGGAGTTTGTCCTGAAGAAAGAATCAGAAATGAAAATAAAGATTTTTGTACAATGTTCATCACAGAATTACTTAAAAGAGTGTAAAATTAAAAAAAAACTTTAAGGGCTTGTTAAATAAAGGTGGTTACATTTCATATAATGATGTAATGTAATGTTAAAAAAGGTGTTTAGAATAATATTCAATGACCTGATAAAATATGGCATGTTGCCAAGTATAGGTCACAAAATACTATATACACAGCATACATTCAACGGGACGTCCCTGGTGGCTGAGACCCAGTGCTCCCGACGCAGAAGGTCCAGGCCAGGGAACTAAATCCCGCATGCAACAACTAAGGCCATATAAATAAATAAAAATAAATATTTTAAAAGATGCATTCAATAAACCATTGCTGAACGCCGCTTCTGTGCCAGGCACTCTTGGGCACTCAGTAGACCCAGTGTTGGGTCCCACATAGATTGATCACAATTTAGCTTGGAAAAAGCTTACCTAAGTTTTATTGTAATGTAAGGTGCTCAGGCGTGTCTGACTCTGTGGCCAGTGGGCTGCAGCCTGCCAGGCTTCTTTGTCTGTGTGTATTATTAAAATACATAGAAAAAGAAGGTACATTTTCATGGTGGAATAATGAGTGTTTTCCATATTTTTCCTTTTTATTTTCTTATGATTTCTCTTTTCAAAAAACAAAGAACCTGCATTACTTCAAAAGTCAGGGGGAAGCTTACACTTTTTAAGGGAAAGGCCAGGCCCAGGTGACCAGCGGTGTGAGCTGGGTGTCGCACGGAAAGGGTGGCAGGCCCCGAGCAAGCCGGGAGGAGGGAGAGCACAGAGGCTTGAGCTGCCCTGTGTTTCTCTGTGCCGCTGACCGAGCCGCTTCCAAGCCGGGTACCAACGAGGGTGAACTGATCACTGCCGCCAGCCCCCGGGTCAGGAGGACCCAAGGAAGCCCCCTCTGTGCGCCTTTGACAAACACGTGCTGTGCTACAGGACGCAGGGTCGCCTTCCCCGGCCTGGCTCTCCCCATCCGCCTCTTGGAAGGAGCAAGACGGGCCTCCTGTCCTGCTGGCCGGTGATGGACGCACGCAGGGGTCTCACGCAGCGCCCACTCTCCCGGGAGGCAAGGGCGCCTTCAGTGAGCCCTCCGGTGACGGCGGGAGGAAGAGCGGGCTCGCCTCCTCACCTCCTCCTCCCGCCCACCCAGCGCCTCTGTTTTCGGCTCCCGGGGGTCCTTCCACCCTTTGCCCCGTTGGACGGAGCTGGGGGTCTTGGCAGGGGTGGCGAGTGGTCAGGTACCCCAGCCGAGGCAGGGCAGGATCTAGACCCCGCGGCTCTGACAAGCGGGATGTCCCCACAAGGTCCAGAGTGGTGTGGGGCTGAGTCATATCACCGAGCCGGGCTTCGCCCGCCCTGGCATTCCCGTGAACTCTCCAGATCACTCACCCCGGGCCCGGCGACCACACGGTGCCCTGAGACAGGGCCCAAGAAAGCCCAGAATTAGTCACCAGCTCAAATCAGAATCACACAGGCCAACGTGCCCGGCCATTGCCCAGAGGTTGACCTTAAAAAAACCCAGAGCTGCTCCACCCCATCTCCGCTGCAGGCCACAGCCGGGGGGTGGTGGGGGGCAAAGGGCGGGGCAGCGGCCGGGACCGCTCACCCCGAGGGCAGGGCTCCTGTGGTCTAAACACCGCGGCTCACAAAGCGTGTTCGAGGACACGGCTTCGCTTGACCCGTGAGGAGCCCAAGCAGAGTGGACAGAAGCGCCGTCCTCCACGTGAGGAAGGGGGCTGGGGGCGTCGGGCCGGGCTGCCCCAGGAAGGCCCCGCTGGGGCCAGGCCAGCTCAGGCCCGGGCCCACCGTTAGCCTCAGCCCTCAGCCGGGGCACTGCGGCCGCTCCTCGCTCACTGCCCTTAAAGAAGGCTCCTAGAGGGCTTCCCCGGGAGTCCAGGGGCCGGGAGTCCGCCTGCTGGTGCAGGGGACGTGGATTTGCCCCTGGTCCGGAAGACCCCACGTGCCTCGGGGCAGTGGGGCCCGTGTGTCCTGACGACTGAGCCGGTGGGACTGAGCTTCGCCACAGGAGAAGCCCACACCGCAACTGCAGAACGGCCCCTGCCCTCCGCACCTAGAGACAGTCCGCGCACAGCAACAAAGACCCAGCTCAGCCAATAAATAATCAATAAAACTGTTTAAAAAGCTCATAGAAAATGTCCAGACAGAGAAGTGGAGGGGCCTTCCTTTGCTGTTGCCCTTTTACAGATCATACGGACAGCGCAACCCCCCCTCCCCTCTGCCCTTCCCCTTCCCACTATTTCTTACGATTTCATATTACGGCGGGATCACAACGGCCACTCCCCCGACAGGTGCTTCATGCACGTCCCCTTCCCCACCAGGCACAGAGCCCACAACAGGGGCAGACACCCTCCCTCGACTTATGGAGCTCACGTTCTGATGGGAGAGACAGACAAAACAGACGCTTCCCGTGAGCTGAGAAGAGAGACACCCATGCTTCGCTTGTGCCAGAGAGAGGAACAAAAGGTGGGTTTACCCAAAGGACTCCGCGGTTCCTAATGTTTTGCACCAACAGCACCAGTGCTAACAATGATTTTATATCCTCCAGGCTTGAAGTGTGTGGGTGTGTATTTAACACGAGCAGTTGTTACCCCCTTTCTTTGTTTCGCTTACCAGCATTTTCCAGTCTCCCAGCAGTGGGAGGGAAATGCTGAGTTTTGGTAACTTCTGGTGAGGTAGAGGGGTGGAGTTGGAGAAGTTTCCTTTCCGCCTGTCTTTGGGGAGCTTGGTGTGCCAGCAAATTGGGAGAAGCAAGGTGGCAAGCCTTAAGATGGGGGCTTCGTCGAAACAGCCCAGGAGAGCACCTCTGCTGTGAGCTGGGGCCTCGGCATGTGACTCGGTCATTTCCTGTCTCAGAGAGTGACGGGGAGGGTCTGAAGGGCCACAGTGCACTGACCTCTCCAAGACTGAAGCGTCTGGAATCAGTCCTGCCAGCCCGGCGACCCCACGGGCTGCAAGGCCCACCTCCCTTGGGGTGTGGGGGGCCAGGCCTGGGTGTGCTTCTTCACAGTGTTACCTCCTAGGGCAGCAGATGGGCAGTGCGTCTGCTCTAACCCAACAGCCCCAAAGGCTGCACTCCTTGCCGGGAGCAGGCCTGCTGAGACCGGCCCTCCAGGAGAATTTCTGAGTTCTTTCCCGCACTGCCTGACGTTTCTTTAGGCCATATCTGCTTAAAAGTATAAAGACTGAATTCCCAACCCCTCCAGAAACCTCCAAGGATGTCGCGGACTCAGAACACGGATGCCCTTCAGCATTTGTCCTGGACGGGTCCAAAGGGAGTGAGGGTAAAGTTCCGCCAGGATTCGACAGCCACACTTCCGCTTTGAAGTGACACCTGGCTGGCAGCTGCGCTTAAATCTTTTCCCCCTCCCTCTCTCTCTGAAACCTCCAAACTGGGAAACATCCTTTAAAATAGGAAGAAGAGAAGACAGGCTGCCCTCCCGGGGGCCCATTGCAGGGCCGCTGCTCTTGGCCCAACTTGACACCAAATCCCGACCGCTTTGAGGTCAGCCTCAACTCCTGGATTGAGTTTTGTCTGACCCAGGGATCGAGTGGCCCCCTCACACTCATTTCAGTCCCTTACACTCAAGTAAAGGCAGACACAGCTGTCGGGTGAGGGCAGCAAGTGTTTATTGAGAAAGGGGAACTCTCGCTGCGGGGCCCAGTGTCCCAGCCGGTCAGAGCATCCGAGTGCCAGGGGACAGATGCTGGAACCCTCTGTCTGCAGGGAGGCGCCCGCCCAAGTCCAGGGTGAGTCCTGCGGCTTCTTGGGAGCTGGGGGAGATGAAGGACGGGCCTCCTGGGGTCGCTGGCAGCAGGAAGGGGTGAGCGCGACTGCACTGTGCTCCCCACGCTTTGGTGAGTGTTGAAACTGAAGATGCGGACGCGTGACTCAGCACAGCCACCAAGACGGCAGAGCGTAAAGGTCCGGGATTCTTTGGAGAGGAGCCAGAGAGTTTGGCTTGGAGAAGGTATTTCTCAGCAGGCAGTGGCGATTGTAGGGCCCAAAGGTAACAGAGGCGCCTGAGACGAGAGTGGCCTCTGGGGGTCTCTCCCAGGGGGCAGAGCAGGGGCCACTTCCCTGTCCGAGCCGGGGTCGGTGTGGCAGGTCCATCTCGCAGGCCGTTCACGGCGCTGGAGGCAAAGCCCAGGTGTGCACTGGGCGGAGCGGGAGGAGAGCGGGAGGAGAGCGGGTCTCAGGAGCCGGGAGGGGAGCGGGAGGCGAGCGGGTCTCAGGAGCCGGGCCGGGGGGGGGGGGAACGCCGGAAAAGCTGAGATTTGGGGAAAGCTCGTGAGAGAGACCCCGGGAGGCCCCGCGGACCCGGCGGAGCGGTCCGCTGCGCTCGGGGAGGTCAGGGAGGCAGGTGGCGGTGGGGGGCGGCCCGCTTCGCTTCCCTGCGCCGCCCGCAGCCCGCGGGCCGAGCAGCTACGGGCCGACAGCCGAGGGGGCGCTCGCCGTCTGGGCTCGGCCGCCCGCGCGGGCCGGGCTCCTGAACGGAGAGCCGTCGTCGCCGGAGAGTGATGACGCCGAGCTGCTCCAGCGCGCCGGGCGGTGGGCGCGCCCGCAGGCCCCGCGCTGCCGCAGCTGCGCGCGGAACGAACGGTCGAGCAGCAGGTAGATGAGCGGGTTGGCGCAGCTGTTGACGAAGGCCAGGCAGGTGGCAACGGTGAGGCCCCAGCGCAGCGCCAGCAGCAAGCGGCAGGGCAGCGGCAGCGCGCCCAGGCTCGCCAGGTGGAAGACGGCGCGCAGGGCGCAGAACGGCAGCCAGGAGCCCACGAAGGCGCCCTCGACAGCCAAGATGATGCGCAGCGAGCGGCTCCGGGCGCGGCCCAGGTGCGGCGGCCCGCGCAGGCGGCGCGACACGCGGCAGTAGCAGACGACGGTGACGGCCAGGGGCAGCACCAGGGTCAGCAGCAGCAGCAGCAGACTCAGGCCCTGGAAGGCGTCCGACGGCTCCTCCCCGCACTGGCTGCCGCGGCCCCCGCCGGGCAGCGGCCGCAGGCGGCGGAAGGCCAGCGCCGGCAGGCCGGCGGCCAGCGCCGCGGCCCACACGCCCGCGCAGGCGGCCAGCGCGCAGCGCCGGGAGCGAGGGGAGCGCGCTGCCAGCGGGCGGCCCACGGCCAGGTAGCGGTCCACGCTGAGGCCGGCCAGCAGCAGGGCGCCCGCGCAGCGCGTGCCGGCCAGCGCGAAGCTGCTGAGCTTGCACAGGCCCTCGCCGAAGGGCCAGCGGCCGCCCCGCGCCGCCGCCGCGGCCCACAGCGGCAGCGTGAGCAGGAAGCCCAGGTCGGCGGCCGCCAGGTGCTGCACGAAGGTGTCCACGAGCCGCCGCGGGCCGCGCGCTCCGGACAGCAGCCACAGCACGAAGGCGTTGCCCGGCAGGCCCACGGCGAAGGCCGCCAGGTAGAGCGCGGGGACGTAGGCGTGGCTGTAGGGCAGGTCCCGCGCCGCACACAGCTCCTCCGGCTCCAGCTCGCCCGGCGCGCCCGACCCCGAGTAGTAGTCCCAGGGCGCCGTCCCCGCGCTGGGGCGCCAGGGCTCCGTGGGGTGCATGGCCGGAGACGCCCGGTGGCGGACGCGGGGCCAAGGGGGAGGGTGGCTCTTCACGGCCCGTGCCCAGCCCAGCACCTCCCTTCCTGCCGCCGCGGGCCGAGGCGACTGGGTGGGCAGGAAGGGGTGCTGTCTCTTATACACATCTGGCCCATTGCAGGGCCTCTGCTCTTGGCCCAACTTGACACCAAATCCCGACCGCTTTGAGGTCAGCCTCAACTCCTGGATTGAGTTTTGTCTGACCCAGGGATCGAGTGGCCCCCTCACACTCATTTCAGTCCCTTACACTCAAGTAAAGGCAGACACAGCTGTCGGGTGAGGGCAGCAAGTGTTTATTGAGAAAGGGGAACTCTCGCTGCGGGGCCCAGTGTCCCAGCCGGTCAGAGCATCCGAGTGCCAGGGGACAGATGCTGGAACCCTCTGTCTGCAGTCCCTGCCTCCCGTGGGAGCCTGACCTGTCCCTCATCAGTCACTGGTTTTATTGAACTAGGAGCGTCAACGGTTTCAGGGCACAGAGGGCCGGTAGAACAGGCGCTCAGAGCCTCAGTCCCTCTCAGCCCTTCTTGGCTCCCGGCTACTGTCCGTCTCTCTCAGGATTTCCCCCAGGAAGGTGCCAGCTGCCAAGATTCCCCTGGCCTCTTTGCAGAGCCGGGGGTGGAGGGAGCCTGCCCTTGGGGCCTCCCTACCGTCAGGGACTGAATACCAGGCTCGCCGATGCTGTTGGCTCCCCAGCTGCTGGGTCTGGTGTCTTAGCCCAGGGTGGCGTTTCTGACCGGCTCAGGCTCTCAGGGAGCCACGGGGAGGGTTTGAACCTGAAGAGGGAGGGTCAGCCTGTCCAGATGAGGCAGCAGAGCCTGGAATCTAGACCCCAGCCCTTCCCCACCTCCCTTCCTGGGCAGAACCTACCTATGGAGCCTATGGGTGTTAGGCTCGGAGCCCAAGATGGAGCGGGACTCAGCGGCAGAGGCGTCGTCCTCAACCAGGAGTCGGGAGTTTCGGAGGAGGACGGGATCCCTTGTGGACTGAGAGGCAGGAAGGATTCAGAGAGAAGGGTGGGCATGTAGCCTGGCCTTGGAGGAGGCGGTGGGCCAGGGATAGGATGGGGGCAGGGTTCCCGAGTCAGGCCCCAGCTCCTCTCAGCACGTCCTCCCGCGAGCTGCTGCAGAGTCCTCCACAGAGCCGTGCCTCACTGTCACCAGGAGTGGATGAGCCGTTGGGTCATCTGGCGTTAAAAATGCGAGGCGGGTTATTTTTCCATTTTATGCCGTTCAGCCCTGTTACAGCAAGCGCCTCTGTGTGGCAGACCCCGTTTCGGGTGTCACAGGAGATGCCGGTTTTGACCTTGGAGGGTCACTAATCAGGCCCCAGAGACAGATCCATGTCCCACATGCAGTGGCCGGCGTGCCAGAGGTCACACGTCCTGGCGTGAAGGTTAACGAAGTCCCCCTGGAGCTCGGAGGAGCGGGCAGCCCCTCTGATTGAGGAGGAGTCCTGAGTCCTTCCCGGCACCCGAGGTGGGGACTGAGAGGCCCCTGGACATGCGGAGGGGGCAGAGCCCACCTGTGCCCCCAGGGCAGGGCAGTGCCAAGCTGTGGAGGGACACGCAGAGGCCACAGCGGAGCCCCGCGGCAGGCCGCGGTTGCGTGTGCAGGGGACGGGGAGTGTCAGACAGGGGCCGGCAGTGGGGACAGAGAGGAGCGGACCCATCCGAGAGGCCCGAGGCGTGTGGCTCTCGTGGCTGAGCAGGCGGGCAGGCCTGGGCGGCCGGCGGGAGACGACGCAGGCACCGGGCCGCGAGGAGGCTTGTGTGTGCGTTCTGTTCTGTGTTGATTGGAGTGGGGTGACGGAATAATTCGCGATCCACACCAGGCCCTTCTGAGGGCAAAAGCAGCGTTAATGACCTTTGACCTGGGTCATCAGGCTGGCCTGGGCCGAGCCGACGGGGACATCAGGTCTCCCTAGCTGCGGCCCCTCTGTCTGCGAGACACCCTGGGGAAGAAAACGCTAAGGGGCAGGTGGGGTGTGGGCACACTGTCCCCAGCAGGCGAGGGCCGAGGCCGCGGGCGGGAGGCCTTTGGGCTGCCCTCCCCACCCCCAGGCCTGGGTCTCCCCTGAAGACCCCCCCTGCAGGGTGGAGACCCGGTGGGCTGCCTTCTCAGGTTCGGTCAGGCTGCTGGCGAAGGACGCTCTTGTCCTGGGAGGCCCTGCAGCCTCCGCCCCTGGAAGGCCAGCCCAGGCTGCGCTGCCTCGCCTGAGTGGGGACACGTGGGGGCCGCCAGGGGCAGTTGGGGACAGGCCCCATGCCTCCTGGGCACACGGCAGCCCAGGCCCGGGGCGTGTGCAGTTCTGAAAGCTCGAGATGAACGCCCAGCTGCCGCAGGTGGACGAGAAGAGCGGGCAGGGTACCAAGAGGGCCACGGAAGCAGGGCTGGAGGGGACAGGCCTGGGCTGTTTATCAGAAACATCAGGCCTCGCGCTTCCGGGGCCGTGGCCTTGTGGTCCCGAGTGCGCAGCGGATTCTCTCTGCTGTGGCCTGGACAGCAGGCCTTTCCGCCTCTCTCTGGGCGGCAGGAAGCCACGGGGGCCTGGCCTGCCACGTGCCCAGCCTGGCTTCAGGGAGCAAAGCCAAATCCATGATGCCGGCCTCTCCCCCCGCTCAGGGCTGGAACCAGTCCCCTGTGGCATCTCTTCCTAGTGAGCGGAGTCCAGGCCCCTGCTGACGGGTACGGAGCCCGCAGGGAGGAGACGGCCTGCCTCTCTCCACTGGCACCCCAGGGCCCGCTCAGGCCCCCAGGGCTCCGGCCGCCCCGAGGGAGAGTGGCCTGGTGAGCTGGGTCAGCCCTGCCCCGACCACAGGCTCACCAGCTCCTGGGATCGTGATCAGGGCTCCCTGTCACTGTGCTTGGCACAGGCCTGTGTGAGATGAGAGGAGACCATAAATACAGAAACACCCAGGGCTTTGAACTAGGTGGTCTCTAGGAGGAGGTTTTTTTCCCCCCAATCCCTTTATGGGCTGTATACTGAAGCTCTTACCACTGTTCCCATTAATGTTAATTTTTCTGTCCGATCATCTGTAACTCTTTGGGGAAAATTTTGAAAGTTCTCTCGCCTTTTTCATCATGACAGCCTTGGTCACCTCGCAGAATGTGAAAAGAAAAGGCGTTCTGGCCCTCTGGCAGCACAACACACCGGTGAACCTTCCAACCAGTGAAGGACATTTTCAAAACGGAATTCGTCTGTGGTCCCGTTGCTCTTGAGTTTTCCGTTTTGTCAACATCGCGTCTCAGATGTCCTCCACGTCCATATTCCTCGCACACCTGCTTCAGAGGCGAGTTTGCAGCCAGATGGTGCAGTTTCGGGCTGCTTGTCTCAAGTAATGCAAATCCACGGCTTCCTACGTTGCTGATTCTTCCGATCCCTTTTCCTTGGTCATCTAGGTTGTTTGTAGTATTTTTTTGCAGTATTTTTATTTATACAAATTTGTAATAAATAACAGCACTTAGCACTTTTTTCTTCTTTCACACTGTTCTCTGAGTATAAATGCCTTTGTGAAGGACAAAGAATATCAACTTTTTTGTGGCTTGATACAATTGCTTGCAATGATCGCTAATTGGCATCGTAGGAGAGCATAGCTTCAACAGTCTTTTACAGATACTCATTGCTAAAATGTCTTTCCACTTTAACAGGTAATGAGGTAAAGTGGTAAGTCACTTCAATTTACATTTCTTTGAAAATATTAAGATTGAAAATGTTTCCAGATGTAATTCCTCTCACGTGAACTAATTATGTCCTTCACACATTTATCTATTACAATCTTTTGTGTGTCTAATAATTTGTATCAACTATTTATTTAGAATAAATCATTACTCCATTTGGTTCAAGTACCTTTCCAGGCTTTTTCCCTTAGCTATTTGAAATTTTTGTTTTACATTTTCATAGTGGAATTCCTTGTTCTAAGCAATTTCAGAGTTTAGAATGTTACTTTCTCTTTGATGATCTAGAAACATTCACTTTATTTTTTGAATGTATTTATTAGGCTGCAGGGCTGGAGGGGGGATGTGGCGCATGGGATGTGGTTCCCGACCAGGGGTGGGGCCTGAGCCCCCTGCACTGCGGGTGCAGAGTCAGCCACTGGACCACCAGGGAGGCCCCTTCAATCTTGTTAAAAGTTTGTATCATCTTTTTAAATCCACGTTTTTTTTTAGATTTCTAACTTTCCCAACACCATTACATTAAAGCTATTTGTGGGAACTCCGCTGTGCCGCGATGTTGAGTTCACTGTGCTCACACCCACCATGCTGTGTCCTCGTCCCTGCGTGTGTTCAGTGAACAAGCAGGTGGGGCTGCTGGTGGGAGAGGCTGGCGTCCATGTCTGCTTTAGAGCTTGACCGCCACGTGCAGCTGGGCTCCGGCTCCCGTCTCAGAGCAGGCAGGAGGGGGCCTGCATGACGGGGGAGGATCCGCGGACAGCGGGGGAGACACCCCCACAGCAGCTCTGTACCCCGGTCCAGCCCTGCCCCCTGGGGAGCTGCAGGCTTGGCCGCCCTGTCTCCCCACCCCGGGGTGTCTGTGCACACAGTGGGTGGAGGGTCACGGTCTGAGATTGTCCTGGGCACCTCCTGAGAGGTCATGCCCACCTGGGGGCTTTCGGGCTGGGCCAGCGCAGGTCCCTGGGGCTGGGGTCTTGGTGGTGAGTGCCACAGGTGAGGGAGCTTCTGCTGCAGAGCGGAGCGGGCCGAGGCATGGGCTGGTAGCAGCGTGCGGGTCTGCGGCCCCTGGTGGCAGGGGTGGGCATGTCCTCAGCCTCTGGACGGCGAGGGCGCTAGAAACGGGGGCCCTGCCTTCACTCACGGCCATCGACCGGCTGCGGGGTGCTTCCTCACACACCACGCTCCCGGGCCCTCCGTGTGTGTGTGCACACGTGTGTGTATGTGGCTGTGCATGCACGTGTGCCTGTGCCGGCATGTGGAGCGGGGAGGGGTGTCGGGGAAGGCCAGCAGTGGTCCCCCCCCACCCTGCCACCGCAGGCTCCCCAGCTCAGGGCCGGCCCCACCCTGGGCGCCAGGGGTGGAGCAGGGTTTCAGAAACTCTCAGGGACTAACAAGACCAGCGCTGGGAAGGGGCAGGACGTCTCAGCGTCCCTGGGGAAGCGCTTTGGTGACTCAGAGTGCAAGTATCTCACGGCCGCAACCTCACTGCTGGCCTGGGGGCGGCGGGTCAGGGGTGAGAGGAAGAGGGTGGCTTTCAAGGAAAGCGAGATTCCATCTCCTGCTTCAGGGCTGCGGCCCGAGGCGGCAGGAACCCGAGAGGAGAGCGGCAGGGAAGTCCCCTGGCAGGACAGGGCCCCAGGGTGTGTTTGGAGAGGAAGTTGCAAGTCTGGGTGGTGATTACTCAGCCCTCAAGGGTTGCTCGCCAGCACTTCCCAGTGATCTCAGCCCGCCTCTGGTCACCGAAGCAGGACGGCGGCTGGGAGGGGGCACTGCCGTGAGCCTGCCTGGCCCGCCTGGGCCCTGCCCGACCCTGCCCTGCCCACGCCACGCTGCCCGTCCTAGCAGGGCGGACGTCCCACCTGTCAGTGAACAAAAGACAAGACGACAACGATGGGGTGCTCGCTCTCCAGCCGCCCCCACCTTACTGGGGAGCACATTTTAGCGCAGACGCAGCACCGTCTCCAGCGCGGCCAGGTCGGCCTGAGGCTGTGTCCCGGCACCGCGGTGAACGGGCGACGTCCGGAGTCACCCTCCCAACTTGGCACAAACGTGAGGAGCCGAGGAACCTGAGACGGTCCTGACGGCTGGGTTTTTCTCACAGCGACTCTGTGACTTATCTCGAAATGCCACACTGGCCTGAGTTTCACAGTGTCTGCTGGGGATTTCCCTGCCGGCTGCTGTGACCGGGCCGCGTAGGCCCGGGAGGACTTCAGTGACGGCCGGGCTGAGCTGGGCTTATGCAGGGGTGCGGGGGCATCGGGACCCCAGTCTCCCCTGCAGAAGAGACGGCCTGGATGGAGGCTCGAGGGGTGTAACATGTGGGGACTCCTGGCCCAGGCGCCTCGGTGCTGGACTGGAGAGGAGGAAGGGAGGCCCTCAAAGGCTTGGCCTCGGTGGCTGGCAGCTGCTGGGGGCGTGGACCTACCCAGAAGGTCGAGGACTGGTTTCTGAGCTGGCTGAGCTGTGGAAGGCAGTGAGCTTCTGGGTAAGGGGTGAGACACACGGTGGTGGTGGGGAGGCTAGGTGGTATGGAGGTGTCTAGGCCTGGCAGAAAGCGCAGGGGCTGGCAGGGCCTGGGGCGGAGCCCCGAGACTCTGCCTGCAGGAGAGCTGGGGCCAGACAGGAGGGGAGCAGCCCACCCTCAGGTGACAGCAGTCTGCAATTTCAAGCTGCCCCCAGGCCCCAGGGACAGTGTGCGTCATCCAGAGGGCGTCGGACCAGAAACGCCGCCGCAGCGCTCTTGTTTTGAGGGCAAAACTATCTTTAGTTGGAAAGTAGGGGTGGGCTTCCCTGGTGGCTCAGGTGGTAAAAAAAAAATCTGCCTGCAATGCAGGAGACGCGGGTTTTCAATCCATGGCAGACCCCCTGGAGAAGGGAATGGTTCCCCTCTCCAGTACTCTTGCCTGGAGAATCCCATGGATAGAGGAGCCTGGCAGGCTACAGTCCAGAGGTCACGGGGTTGGACACGACTGAGCGAGTAACAGTTTCCCTTCACACAGTTTTTAGGTTTTTCTTTAAGTGCTCTGGTCTGAATGAGGAGAATCCGCAAAATCCAAGTGAAGCTGATGGAATGAGTGTCAAGGCTGGCTCCCACTGCGGCTGGGGCTGGGCGAGCTCAGAGTTCACTTGTAGAGGCGCAGAGGGTTAATTCTGGCATTTTAATTATCAATTCACCAAAAAAAGGAAGAAATAGAGGCAAAATTAATGCAAGAAGAGCACAAACGTTTCTGCATCACTGTGTAGACCGTCTGAGCTGAGCAGGCAGCGACACTGATCGAGTCAGGATTCAAACAACTTCCAGCATCAATCCCCTGTCATGAATACCTCAATTGTTCAACTTTAAGCAGAAGTTAAGAGACAGGAAAACCACGTGATGTGTTTGTCCAGGTTCAAACATTAGCCCCAAGACCCCGTATTTTAGTCGAGAAACAGGAAAGGACCTTCGGTGCCATGCTTTTATTCAAATAAAAGGGGAAAACTACACTGTGCCAGCGAGTAGCAAGTATGACAGCATTTTACAGCAGAGCATCGCAGAAACCTGTAAGCGACGCTCCCGAGTGGACAGGCCGCTCACCAGACACTGTACATCGCCCCGAGCGTCCACGGAACCACAATTAGAAAGCTGGATTTGGCTTTAAAAGCAGCCAACTGGACTGTAACAGTCATAACACAACTGGGCAGCTGAGGGGAACGAGAAGCTTCCCAGCGCCTGCCGCACGGGAGAACCTGACAGGCCGCGCTGGAGACCGCGACGAGGGTCTGGCAAACTCAACCGAGTAAGTATCCAGCAACGTGGCCTCCGATGATGAGAAGCACCAATGTGTTTCCATAAGTTGCTGACTACCTCCAGACTTTATGATATAGCATAATTCTCATTTGTATAATTTTAAAAACATAATTTAAAAAAATCCACAGACTTAAATATATCCATATTCCTTTTGCATGAATAAAGTAAACCATCACACTGAGAGCAAGGAACTCTTGTGGCAATATTCACATTCTACCTTTAGACCTTACAGACGTCACTGGGCACACACAGGCTTGAGAACAAAGGGGGTCCTGTCTGGTTTCACACAGTTACTTCCTCCATTATCTTGCATTCAGTTTAAAAAATTTTAATGGCCAAGTAGTATCACCAAGAAGATTGCTTTGATAAGGGCAATTTCGTTGATTAAAAAGAACAAATTTAGTAATGTTGAAGGCTTGTTAACTCTCCTTTTGACTATTACCACATTTTGATTAGGTTCACTATTTTTTTAAACTAGTCAATTTATTTGACAATCATTTCTTTCTAATTGTGACCGAAATGGTTGTCTGAAAGGTAAAATGTCCAATCCCTCAGTTTTAATCTTCATATATTATATACACAATATGTATACACTTAAAATATAAGAGTTACATATATCCTGGTCTTTTACATGCAAACAGCAGATCACAAATAGTTCTGAGCTACACACATATCTTGCACAGGTATTGGAAAAAGATCTGTGAAATTTTCTTTTTTACAGTTTAAACAAATATACATAAATATAAGAACATAAATTACAGTAAAATATTGACAGCATTTGAGAAGATGCTGATAGCCCAGACGCACTGACGCCGAAGGCCTTATAATAAGACAGAAGCACAGTCCAGGGACACCTCACTCCTACTTTCTTTAAAAAATAAGTGAATACATCATCATATGAGATATTAGTTATTTCTCTGAACAACTCAATTAGAGAAATGTATATATTTTTGTCTCTACTTCCCATTAAAGAAAACAGACTATGCATCTCATATATGCTACAATACTGTCTTTCCCTCTAAGTTTACACGTTGTCACAATACTGAAACATAACAGGGTCACAGAATCATTCAAGTCTTTTCCTGAGAATGAAGTTTTTCCCCAACTAACCCTCTGGTATGCACTGTTAAAGGAACAAAAATCACGTAGGGAAAAGTTCAAGTGTGTACTTAATCTAGGCTGTCCCACTTGAAAAGGAAGAAAAAGAAGAAAAACTCAGAATCAGTGAAAGAATGTGAAGTTATTTTAAAATTAAAACGTAGCCCTTTGTACATGTTTAAAAACTCTAAATATAACTTTTCTATCAGTTATAAATACAACGGAAAGACCTCTCGAGAGCGTGTGGCAGGAAGTCCTCCATCTTCAGGCTCAGACTACTCAAAGTGTCGTTCATTTCTGCCAGCTTATAAAGTGACATGCTTCAAAAGAGACAGAAAGCCTTTTTGTTAAAAGAACAATCTAAATTATTCTGAGTTGGCCAGGAGTGGTGTAAAAACAGCACTGATTTAATCAGCAACTTCTTATAACATCTTCTTGGTTAAGCTCACATGGTTTCAAGTGAACTATAGCAGCTCTTGACAACAACTCCTCTTGTTTCATAGGAAAACGTTAATACTTGAGTGAATAATACAGACAGACCTGTAAGTGCTCCGCAGGGTCATGTGGCCAATGTTCTGACACTACTGAAGCATTAGTATCAGAAACACAGGGCTAGTGTTTCTCTCCGCGTCCTAACAACGGCGCAAGGCATCTCCGTAGGCCTATTTCCTACTCTTGTGATCTCCACATGAAACCAAATACAAACGTTATCCTGGAACAAACTCCCAGGGGAGAAAAACAGCCAAATAAACCATCTGAAGACACTCATGTACATGAAAAAGTTAAAAAAAAAAAAGAAAGCAACAAACAAAAACCACACAACTGAATCCTGGCCATACGCCAGCTAGCGTGCGCGGGAACTCAGTGCTTCGCGGTGTCGAGAGCCCAGCAGGCAAGCCTCCACCAGCGAGCCAGATGCCCGCCACACCTGGCCTGCCACCTCGGGGCGTCCCAGCGCTGCGGTCTACATTCCAGTTGTCATGGCAACAGGGCTGCGCGTCCAGTTTCAATGAGTAGAAGTCTGTTGGCAATTAGAAAGGATTTCTATAGGCAGGAGGGATGAAGTGCAAACTCACCATGAACGTTCAGAAGCAGGTATCCCCAGCTCCTATGCTTTAGTGGGTAGCAGTTTTTTGGGCGTCACTGGCCTCTTGGCCTGCCACAAATGGCTGTGAATGGTAATCGCGTCAACACTGGCAGACAGAGTTTTAGCAGGTATGTGGCTGAACTGTTTCCTGTCAGAATTGTATTTGTAAAGGCCCTCGATCATCTTCTTCGTGACAGACTTGGGGCCGATCCCCGCCAGCTTACTGATCTCTTCAGTGTCTGGGCAGTAGGCGTACAGAGACCGGAACTGGCATCCTGAGTCCCGGAACAAGATCAGGAAGTTGTTGGCATCTGACTTTTCCATTTCCTTCAGGATTACAAACAAAAGCAAAACAACAGTAAAAGCCCTTAAACGTTCATAGCTGTACTACATTTCTTGACACGTAATTTAAAACAGAAACTCCTAAGCAGCTAAAGTGAGGGGCATGTAACGCAAGCCCAGCACTCTGGGACTGGAACGTGTGCAGGCCCCTCACGGCCGAGGACCTGCTGGCTGAGCCGGAATCAAGACCCGGGAGGACCTTCAAGGCCTGCGGGACCTGCTCAGTCTCTACCACTGGCAGCCAGGCACTGGTCATCTCCTTTGCGACACAGCTCCATTTTAAAAAAGGCAAATCACGTAATCTACGCTGATGAAATGGGACTAAGTGACTCTGGGGAAGAAAATATTTTATAATTTTATATGTTCATCTTAAGTCTATGCCTAGTACTGAATGAACTGTGCAGTCTTCCAGAATCCCATCTGAGAGTTAAGTCCGTCTAATAATGAAAACATAGTTACACACCCTTCATATGCGGCTTAAAATCTATGAGTCCCTAAGGAGTGCTTTTTCTTGAATTGAAAGAGAAGATTTCTACAATTTTAAGACGTTGCCCAACCTAACTTTCATGCAAACATGCTTACCTCCAGTATTTTTTTCTTCTGACCTTCATTTACTTTTCCAGCCAAACAGCAATGAGCTAAAGCGTTCTGTATTATGTGCTTATTGGATTTTGCACTGGGCTCNCTTTTTCTTGAATTGAAAGAGAAGATTTCTACAATTTTAAGACGTTGCCCAACCTAACTTTCATGCAAACATGCTTACCTCCAGTATTTTTTTCTTCTGACCTTCATTTACTTTTCCAGCCAAACAGCAATGAGCTAAAGCGTTCTGTATTATGTGCTTATTGGATTTTGCACTGGGCTCTTTGAAGAGCTTTGGTCCTATGATAAGAAGTTAATAACAATAACAGTAAAACCAACTTTGCTAAGTCAGAAATACTACTTATTAGTATTATCTGTATTATTTGTATAGCATTATTAAATGATACAATTGTTCCCACATGATCAAACTCTAACATGAAAGCCCTGCGCTGCTCCGGTCAGGACGCGGTCTTATCTGCGGGCTTATACCTCGCGGGTCTCCGCCGGCCTCCCGAACTGGCCTGGAGGGCAGCACTTTCTGCCACTTTCCTGGAACGTTTGCACCTGAGGAGGCTCCTCCTCCCTCACACTCACCTCCTCCAGGAGGCCTTCAGTAAGTATGCAGAGAGACCAGTTCTTTGGAAGAGAAAAAAATTAGCCCCGATTTGTCATGTTTACCTATGTCTGGAATAAATTACTCCCACCATGGCTGACTCAGAGCTACCAGTGGTCCTGCAGCCGTGTAACTCCTGGAAGGCTCACTGCGTGTCTGCCAGCCCCGCAGGTCTGGGCTCCCCCGGGCCCGGCAGACACGGCTGCCGCACCGACCTTCCAGGCTGCTGGGCCGGCCGGAGCCGCAGGGCAGGGAGGCCACAACGCTGCGGGAGTCGGCAAGCCCTGTCCCCTGGGCCTTCGGGGACCCCTCGGGGGTCAGCCAGATGCCAGCGGGATGCGGGTGGCCCCCGTCACCTCTCCACGGCCGGCCCCACTCTCCCTCCCGCTCCCCTGCTTTGTTCTAAGGGTATCCCGCGCGCTTCTCCTTCGCCAGCGCCTCCCCCAGCAGAGCGAGAGCAGGCGCGCTCGGGACCTGAGGCCTGCCTTCAGCCTTCGGGGCCCCCACGCTTGCCCCAGGCGCGCGGCTCCAGGCCCCGAGGCCCTCGCGAGGGGAAGGGCTCCGGAGCCCAGCTGCGCCCGCTCGCAGGGCCGACGGGGGGCGGGGGGCCTCTCGCCTCCGGCCCGACCTGCACCCAGAGGCGGGCGCGGCCTGCGAGGGGGGCGGGGGGCGGGGGAGGGCGACTGCTATCTCTCTGAAGCTAAACTCATCGGGGACTGGAAGCGTCTCACAGAGCCGGCCTGCGCCCCAGGGCGGCGGGCCCCCACCTGTGTACTCCGTCCCCGAGGCCACGGACGACGCGGTGGAGGCGTTCTCCCAGTCCTTCTCGCCGTTCCGGCTGCCACACCGGCTCGGAGACAAGAAGCCTTCGACAGACTCCGACCTGAACGACACAGACACGCCGTCAGGGCCCGTATAGAGGAGAAGGACCTGGGGCTCAGGACGAGGGCGAGCGCCACCCACACTCAGCGCAGAGGCTCAAGCAGCAGCGGGCGGCCACTCTCGCTCACAGCCGCAGAGCTGAGGCCTCGGCGGGCGCCCCAGCGCCTGCGCAGGACGGACGGCGTTCCCGCGGGACCCCGGCAGCACCGACGGCCTGCGCCAGGCACCTTCCCTTCCACGGGTGCTACCTTGTAACACGCTCCGTAAGACCAGCAAATTCTAATACATATACTGGGCTGGCCAGAAACTCCATTCTGTTTTTTTCCATAAGGTGAGGTGAGGTGAAGTCGCTCAGTCGTGTCCGACTCTCTGCGACCCCGTGGACTGTAGCCCACCAGGCTCCCCCACCCATGGGATTCTCCAGGCAAGAACACTGGAGTGGGGTGCCGTTTCCTTCTCCAGGGCATCTTCCCGACCCAGGGATCGAACCTGGGTCTCCCGCATTGGAGGCAGACGCTTTAACCTCTGAGGTGGTTTGAAACCTCAAACTTTTTTGGCCACCCCAGCACATCCGTGAGAAAGAGGGAGCGTACAAAGGAGCTCTCCCAAGGCACAAGAGGGGACCCGAGCGCGGCTGGCGCGCTGCCCCCGAGGACGTTCCGCTTCAAGCTCGGCTGCAGCACCGCCACACAGCAGCGGCTGACCGGCAGCTCCGGGCACTGTCCTACTGACGTCGTTATCCTAAGTCCAAAGAAAGACCTGAAAGGTGAGGAGACGTCTTCACGAATGTATTTTTTATAGACACCCAGACTGTCCTGGTCAGCAAAGCTTAGGACCGCCACGACCGTGCTGCGCTTACCGAGAACGCCACGTGCTCAGGGCGCTGCCTGCGCTGTGACTCACCTCGGGGTCCTCTTCCCTGAGTGCACGCTCTCGTTATCGCCCATGTTCAGTGACGCCAGAGAAAGGCTTGAGACTGCAAAGACACGACAGATTTGTGATCCTGAACAGAAATTAGAAATTTAAAAGGGGCAACCAGAGAAGAGCTAGGTAACACCAGTGCATGAACATCGAGCCTGTACAGTTTCTTTTCCTTTTTCGATACATAATATGCTTGCGTGCACATATGCACAACTCATTAAAATGGGCAAGGAGCCTACTTTTGAGAACTAATGAAATAAGTGAGGGAGACTGAGAGGTACAAACCCCCAGTTATGAGATGAGTGAGTCGGGCAGCTGACATGCGAGGTGTGGGGAGCGCAGTCACTACGTAAACTCTGTGCAGTGACAGATGGTAACTAGATTAAGCCTGGTGATCACTGTGCATCACTCGGTTGTGTAACAGGAACTAACAGAGTTGTAGGTCAACTGTACTTCAACAACAAATTCATAGAAAACGAGATCAGCTCTGTGGCTGCCAGGGGCGGGGAGGGGCGCCTGGATGAAGGGGCGCCGTCTTCAGCACGCAGGCCTGGGGGCTCGGCGACAGCAGCGTGCTCCGTCTACCGCTTCCCTGACGCTGCTGTGACTCACCGCACGAGAGCTGCCGAGAGACGGACCCCAGGAGTTCTCAGTATGAGGAGGAAACGTGCCTTTCTTTTTCTGAGATGTTTTATTTATTCAAGATCATGGATGCTCAGCAGATTTACTATGGGCACCACTTCACGATATATGTAGATCAAATCACTAGACTATGCATCTTAAACTTACAAAGTGCTAAACGCCAATTACATCTCAACAAAACTGAGAGAAAAAAGGATAAAATTAATTATTCCAAAATAAAGTGGTAATAAATGAGTGCTTGTAAGAAAAAAACTAAGAAAAAGAAAAATTAAAGAAACTAATAAGAATAATAAAATATATTTTAGGAATATTTAGTTCCCAGGTAATGCTGGACTGGATAAAGCACAAGCTGGAATCAAGATTGCTGGGAGAAATATCAATAACCTCAGATATGCAGATGACACCATCCCATGGCAGAAAGCAAAAAAGAACTAAAGAGCCTCTTGATGAAACTCAAAGAAGACAGTGAAAAAGTTGGCTTAAAGCTCAACATTCAGAAAACGAACATCATGGCATCTGGTCCCATCAATTCACGGCAAATAAATGGGGAAACAATGGAAACAGTGACAGACTTTATTTTTTTGGACTCCAAAATCACTGCAGATGGTGACTGCAGCCATGAAATTAAAAGATGCTTGCTTCCTGGAAGAAAAGTTATGACCAACCTAGATAGATAGCATATTAAAAAGCAGAGACACTTTGCTGACAAAGGTCCATCTAGTCAAAGCTATAGTTTTTCCAGTAGTCATGTGTGGATGTGAGAGATGGACTATAAAGAAAACTGATACTTTTGAACTGTGGTATTGGAGAAGACTCTTGAGAGTCTCTTGGACATCAAGGAGATACAACCAGTCCATCCTAAAGGAAATAAGTCCTGAATATTCACTGGAAGGACTGATGCTGAAACTCCAATACTTCGGCCACCTGATGCGAAGAACTGACTCATTTGAAAAGAACCCTGATGCTGGAAAAGACTGAAGGCGGGAGGAGAAGGGGATGACAGAGGATGAGATGGCTGGATGGCATCCCCGGCTCAATGGACATGAGTTTGAGCAAGCTCCAGGAGTTGGTGATGGACAGGCAAGCCTGGTGCACTGCAGTCCATGGGGTCACAAAGAATCAGACACAACTGAGCGACTGAACTGTTCCCAGGTAGCAAATCAATTTGTTAATTTCAGCCAATACTAGGTATCAAAAATTTTCACTGACTACAGAAGGTGGAGTTCTCTTTACTTTTTAAATTGAAGTACAGTTAATTTACAATGCTGTGTTAGCTTATAGTTTAAGCAAAGTGATTCAGTTACACACACACACACACACACACACTTCTTTTCCAGACTCCTTCCCATTATAGTTCCCTGTGCTATGCAGTAAGCTCTTGCTGTTTACCTAATTTATATATAGGCATGTGTATTTGTAACCCTGGCATCCTAACACCCCATCCCATTACCCTCTGGCATCTGTTTTCTACGTCTATTTTTTTTAAACAGTTCTCTTTAAATAGTGTTACATTATTTTCCTTCAGTTTCAGAATAACTACAGTAATTCAGCATGCTGCTGCTGCTGCTAAGTCGCCTCAGTCGTGTCCGACTCTGTGACCCCATAGACGGCAGCCCACCAGGCTCCCCCGTCCCTGGGATTCTCCAGGCAAGAACACTGGAGTGGGTTGTCATTTCCTTCTCCAATGCGTGAAAGTGAAAAGTGAGAGTGAAGTCGCTCAGTCACGCCCGACTCTCAGGGACCCCATGGACTGCAGCCCACCAGGCTCCTCTGTCCATGGATTTTCCAGGCAAGAGTCCTGGGGTGGGGCGCCACTGCCTTCTCCGGACGATTCGGTATAGAGGAAGCACAGTAATTCCTAAGTCTCAGAATAACTGAGCGACAGCCCAGGGAGGCGGTCTGTGAGGGCGGCGGGGCTCGTGCTCAGGCTGGGTGTGAGCACGCGAGCGTGCTGCTGGCCAGATACACGCACGCCTAACAGGCTCCCCCCGGGAAGCCTTCCTGCCCAGCCCTCCGCGCCCGCGCGCCCCCGCCGAGCTGGGGTCGGCTCCAAGCCGCCTCACCCGCGCCCGTTACCTGGGGGGCCTTTCACGGGCGTCTTGGGGGACTCGAGGTGGTCCCTGTGGATGGACTTGGGCCGCTGCTTCTTCTGCCGGGCCGCCTGGGGCCGCGGCTTGAGGACGCTGTCCATGTCCTCCATGAGCTTGAGCTGCTTGCGCCGCAGGTACTCCTGCCGGATGAACTCGCGGCGCGCGCGCTCCTCCTCCTTCTTCTGCCGCTCCTCCTCCGTCCTGCGCCTGCAGACCCAGCGGGCGGGATGTGTATAAGAGACAGCACTCATGTACATTAAAAAGTTAAAAAAAAAAAAGAAAGCAACAAACAAAAACCACACAACTGAATCCTGGCCATACGCCAGCTAGCGTGCGCGGGAACTCAGTGCTTCGCGGTGTCGAGAGCCCAGCAGGCAAGCCTCCACCAGCGAGCCAGATGCCCGCCACACCTGGCCTGCCACCTCGGGGCGTCCCAGCGCTGCGGTCTACATTCCAGTTGTCATGGCAACAGGGCTGCGCATCCAGTTTCAATGAGTAGAAGTCTGTTGGCAATTAGAAAGGATTTCTATAGGCAGGAGGGATGAAGTGCAAACTCACCATGAACGTTCAGAAGCAGGTATCCCCAGCTCCTATGCTTTAGTGGGTAGCAGTTTTTTGGGCGTCACTGGCCTCTTGGCCTGCCACAAATGGCTGTGAATGGTAATCGCGTCAACACTGGCAGACAGAGTTTTAGCAGGTATGTGGCTGAACTGTTTCCTGTCAGAATTGTATTTGTAAAGGCCCTCGATCATCTTCTTCGTGACAGACTTGGGGCCGATCCCCGCCAGCTTACTGATCTCTTCAGTGTCTGGGCAGTAGGCGTACAGAGACCGGAACTGGCATCCTGAGTCCCGGAACAAGATCAGGAAGTTGTTGGCATCTGACTTTTCCATTTCCTTCAGGATTACAAACAAAAGCAAAACAACAGTAAAAGCCCTTAAACGTTCATAGCTGTACTACATTTCTTGACACGTAATTTAAAACAGAAACTCCTAAGCAGCTAAAGTGAGGGGCATGTAACGCAATCTGGCGGTGACTGTGCGTGAGGGGGTGAGCGTGCGGGGGGGCGGTGAGCGGGCGAGCGAGTCAGCACCTGGAAAGTGCTCCCTTTAAAGTGTACCTGGGACAACCGCGGCATTAACTACATCACTAATACATTAATAAATAGCTACTTTTAAAAATGTGTGTGAGAAAAACTCAGGAAAATTATTTTAAGCTAATGTTTCAAGCTTGGGATAAAAACATGCAACCAACACTTAAATGAATGAACTTCTAAGAGGCACCCCGGATGGGCACTGACTCCGCGAAGGCCTCGCGAGCGCCCACTGCGGAGCCCGCGGCACGCCTCCCTGCGCAGCCCCACCTGGCCGCCTCCTTCTTGTGCTCCATCTCGGCTTCCAGCTGCTGCTTCCGCAATTGTGTCTCCTTCTCCCTTCTTAATCGTTTCTCCAGCAAAGCTGCCCGTTTCATGGCCATATCATTTTCTGCCTTTTGATCATCCTAGGGAATGAATTTCATTGAGGAAGAGGACATTTAAGGCACCAATTTCCTCATTTTCAATGGCTGAGGCCACATGTAGTGGTTACTCTTAGAACTGAGAATCCAAATTGCCCACTGACCTTATTCCAACCCCACCACAAATGGACATGCTCCAAAATGATGCAGGAAGAAATGAATCAGAGGCAAGACTTTTATCAAATAACAAAACACACAAACTTCGATCACATGTTTTCAAAACTTAGGAAGTCAACAAAGAACATCATAAAAGGGGAGAAAAAATGAAAAAGTTTTCTGGGCCCTGATAAATAGTTTACAGAGTGGAGAGCCTCTCCACACATTTTAAAATTCTATTTAAGCTGTATTTAGAATACGCGTTTAATGTAGAAAAGTCAAGAAAAAGCACCGAGACCGCAGCCGCCCGGAGTCGCGCCGCATAGGAGAGGCTCCTGCTGCGCCACCTCTTCAAGCGGAGGCGCTGGCAGGTTGCTCGCCGGTTCTGCACTGCACTGCGGGCCCTCCCACGGCAGAGGCGGCAAGTGTAGTCACACTCCTGACCCCGGGACTAGCTAGAAGGTGGGCCCTGGCCTCCTGGGCCTGCCTGGCTCCTAAGCAGACTCTCAGGGCCCAAGTTCTCAGAAGGTGGGAGGAACCAGCTGGAGAACTGGTTCTGACGCATTCCCAGCACAGTGCTGGGCACAAAAGACACGAAGAGTGAAAAAGACGGGCTCCTTAGGCGAAGGAGCTTCTGACCCCTGCAGGCGGGGGGAGGAAGGGGCACAGCAAGGCGCTGGCAGACACTCAGCCACAGCTGTGCTCAGAATGGAGAGTCAGAAGACGGCCTGTGAACTGCGCCAGACACGCTGCACACACTCTGCGGATGGGAAGACACCGTGCCCGCAGGACGCCGCGGTCTAAGAGAGACCGTGACACCAGCCAGCCACGAGACGGCTGGGAAGCCGGGCCAGCAGTCACTAGGAGAACACCGAGGGCGCAGGAGGCGCAGGAAGAGGCTCCATCCACCCCAGAAGCCCGCAAGGCTGCGGCACACGGAGGACCCAAGCGAGCCTGCCAGGACGCTCCAAGGGAGCTACCGGGAGAGGGTGGACCCGCGAGTCGGCGGATTCGTCTGGGAAAGGCCCCGATTACACGCCGAGAGGCTGCACTTTATCCAACAGGCATCTCTAAGAGATCCCATGGACTTCCACTCCGAGAGGCGGTGTGAAGGGACCAGGCAGACGCGGGGAGCCCGTGACGAGCTGCGAGCACGGTCTGAGGGCCGAGGACCAGGCGGTGAAGAGAGTGAGGAAAGGAGGGCGGGGGATACCCGAGGCGCCTCTGCTCGCCTCCGGGAGGGAGCGGGGGTCGCGAGGCCGCCTCTGCTCGCCTCCGGGAGGGAGCGGGGGTCGCGAGGCCGCCTCTGCTCGCCTCCGGGAGGGAGCGGGAGTCGCCAGGTCTCTGCCGCTACAGCAGCAGCCTGTTAACACCGCCAGCAGTCTCACACAGCTGGGAAACAAAAACACAACTCGCGTGTAAGTTTCTAAACATCAAAAAGGGCCGAGAGGGTCATCTCTCTACGACCAACTTCAGAGTGAGTTACCCATTCCCAATATTTAATGATCCAAAGCAAGCGACTGGAACCACTTCCGAATTCTCCGTTCTGACTCCAATAGGACTCCAGAAAATCTTCAAGTATAGACTTTCGCCACTGAAGGCTGTCTTTCTATCTATATTCTAAACTTTGGAGGATTAGACATGGTATACCTTGGTCTCTTAACTTTTTAAGAAAAGAAACATGAGTAGCACACATGTACATATTTCTGATCATAAAAAACCATTCTTCCCTGTCGAGTTTGGAAAACACAGAAAAATATAAAGTGAGAAAAAGGATGACAGGAGAAAAACTTTAACACTAGGCCTTCCTCGTTCCGGCACTGATGGTGCAGGCCCCGATGCCACCATCACAAGGCCACACTGTGCAGGACTGGGGTCAGCTGCTGCAGTGGCCCATAAACGCAGGTTACACCAACACCAGACTTGAGACTGGGGTGGTGAGCTACACTCTCCTCAGTGCTTCCAGAGGCGCTTTCCAATGACAACTGCTCAGACTATATTTTTAATGTTTCATCTTGCAAGATTCGGTCTGGTCAGTTTTTAAAATTTAAAAAAAAAAAAAAAAAAAGTGTATGGGAAGATGGTCAACACCAAGGAAAGAAACAGATTTGGGGGCAATGCCAACCTTTTTTTACCAACTGGCAACAGAGTATCTTTTGCAAGAGTGAATCATTTGGTTCTCAAAAGGCTTTGGTGAAAGAGAGACAAACGGGGCAAAAACAGGTCTCCCCATGTTCAACGACGGGATGAAAGACTGCTTCAGAAACCAGAGTGCCTGCCTGGAACCACAGTCCACAAGGGTCGGACCAGAACACAGCCCAGGATTACGGCAGAGCCTAGCAGAGGCCCTGCTGCGCAGGAAGCCTGCACCTGTGCCAGAAGCGTGGAGCGAGAAGAGCCCCAGGGCCGGGCGGGCGGTTTTACCTTAAAGAAGAATCCACAGCACACTTTCTGGTCCTCGTCCGCTTGTTCTTTATCACTTTCTCCATCGTCCTTTTCAACAGATACGTCAGCCTTTTCAGGGGGTTTCAAATCTGAGAGGGAGACTTCAATCAGATTAGCGCTCTTAGGAGCAGCAGGCGGCACACTGGGTTTGGAAGGCAGCTGGGCGGGCTGGCTCGGGGGGTCCTCGCTGGGTGCGGGGTGCGCGACCTCCGAGGCCAGGGCGGCCGGGCCCTCCGGGGCTGCGGAGGGCAGGGGCCGGGCCTCCTCGAGCCCCGGAGGCCCCGCCGATCCCTCCTCCTCCTTTGGCCCGTCCTTGCGCCCGGACTCCTGGGCCTGAGGCTCTCCGTCGTCGCCCAGACACACGAAGGACCGCGTCTGGATGGGAACCTGACTCGGGGAGAACCTCCGGAGCCGCGGGAGGCTGTCCACAGACCGCGGGGGCGTCAGCGTGCGGTGCAGGGGCGTGATTTTGAGTTCGCTGGGCCTGGGAGTGGCGGGGAGATGACCCAGGCCTGCTGCTCGCGCATGTGCATCAGTGCCTCCTGCTGCAGCGCCAGGCGCCGCATCTCCCGCTGCAGCGCGTGCAGGGACGCGTTGAGCCTCTCGATGGAGCGCGTGTGCTCCAGCAGCTCGCCGTCCTGCGGCGGCTCCTCCGCGGGCCCGGCCGGGCTCCACCGCCCCTCGGGGTCCCCAGGCGCGCTCGGGGCTGGCGGCCACCTGCCCGCGGGGCTCTCCGAGCCCTCCTTGGGGTCCGCCGGGGACTTGCCCCTCGGCCCGTTCGCCTTCTGTGGCTCCTTCTCGCGCGGCCGCTCCGTGTACACCTTCTCATCCTCCGCACCCGCTGCCTCCTCCCGCAGCGGGGAGACCCCGTCGCCCTTCTTCTTCACCACGGTGAGGAAGGCGGTCCTCCCCATCTTCTGCCTCTGCCTGGTGAACGCCGCCTCCATCTTCTTCTTCTGAGCCTCGATGGCCCGCCGCTTCTCCTCCAGCTTCATCCTCAGGTGCACCACCTCGGAGGCCAGCAGCTGCGTGGTGTCCCGGCCGTGCGGAAGGCCCGCGTCCTCAGGGGCCGGGGCCCAGGCCACCACGTGGGGAATGTTGAGCTCCGAGCCCTCGGGCGTGGTCTTCTGAGAGCTGCTGCCGCTGCTCTTTCCGTCCGTGTGGTTCAGCTTCCTGAACTTCTGCTCGGCAAAGCTGGTCATCTTCACCCCGGAGCTGGAGGAGGCGCTGCTCCCGGGCTGGGACTTGGTGCTGACCGTGCTGGGACAGGGGCTCAAGGCCTCTCTGGCGCTGCCGGTCCGCACGTCGTAGTCCTGCAGGAATTTGGACGCGTCATCCATGTCAGAGTCCAAGCTCACAGTGTAGTCTCTCAGGGACGAGTCCTCGTCCATGGTCTCTGGAATGTCTTCCGAGGGCACGTGGATGCCCGTGTCCACCTCCGTGGTGTCTGTGACAGGACTCAAGGCCCCTCGCGTGTCCCCCACGTTCTCGGGGCTGGACTGGCTGCGCGGGACGCCAGCGTTCAGGAAGCTCAGCTCCTGGCTGTGGAGGAAGAAGCCGTTGGCAAGCTGGTCGGGCCTCGGGGTGTGGGCGGGCTTCTCGGTGTCCCGGATTATCTGCAAGGCCTCCTCAATGCTCGGGGTCCCCGCCTGGCTGCTGAGCTCGTCGAGAAGCTCGCTGTTGTGCAGTGCCCCGCTGGGGAACCTGTACTGCGTGCTCTCGCTGGAATTCAGCTCGCCGGTGCTCCGGGGCGCACAGGTGGTCAGGTCGCCGTGAGAGCCCGCCGCGTGCTCCTCCGCGATGCCCGCCGCGTGCTCCTCCCCATCCACTGGCTTGAAGGCCAGGTTCTTCCGGGCGTTCCTGGCCGCGCGGTGGTTGCTCAGGGCGAGCCCGTCATTGCTAAGGGAGCGAGTGATTCCTCGGTTGGAGGTGGATCTCTGCACAGGATTTTCTTTATCAAAAGAAATATCAAATGAGACTCCATGCACTGACGATCTGAAAAAGAAGAGAAGGCTCTTAAATAACCCCAGAAAAGACAGGATCTGATATCACTGAGAAGTGTGATTTCTTCTCTCCCTCATTTCTCACAGTCACGTCCTCCTGGGAGCTGGGGGGGTAAGGCTGTCAGGACACCTGTCACCACAGTCCACCATCATCTGGCTAGCAACAGGGGTGTTGGGTGGGGAAGGAGTGCTGCTCGCTAAGGCGAGGACACTGAGAGCGAGCCTCCTGTTTACCTTTTCTCCTTGGGCCATGTCCCTATGAAGCCATCGACATAGGACATAGACGAAGACCTTCTTATTCCTCCTTCAAATGCATGAGAAGAAAAGTCACTGGCATTGTGTAAAACAATTTTAACTTACAACATTTTAACAGATTTCACACAAGGTAAGGAGATACACATGGAGAAATGAAGATCATCTTATTAAGAAAAGCAAGCACAGAGAAACAGAAAGTCTTCGGTGTGTATATGGAACACTTTTAATTTGCGTTTATTCTCAATCACTTTCCTGTTAACCACTCACAAGACACTTTCCGGGCTTTCTCAGACACATTACCTGAGGCTGAAGGATGAGGCTGGGGCTGTAAGTGCCTGGAAGGCAAATGGGGACGAGAGTGTGTAAACGCAGCTCCTTCCCCACTGCAACAGAAAAGACATGCAAAACGTCACAGGCTAGCTCTTTCAGACAAATTTAACACACAGCAGCTGAAGTCACAAACAACACTGCCACCTCTGATTCTCCATCCTAAGTGAAAAAACAATTAAGGAAACATACTGTTTAAACCAAAGAATGGCTGTGATTATTTGAACCTTTATGTATTTTATGTTTTTTAGCCCAAGAGCTTGAAATACTACTTTCAAGTACAACTCAATGTCCTTGTGAGATAAGACATGGCACATTATTTTCATTTTTAAGTAGAAAAACTGAGAAAGAAGCTAAATGAAAATCATCAGCTTGAAGTACTTTGGTCGAATCTA
The DNA here is from genome assembly GCA_006410635.1 of Cephalophus harveyi. Classification (NCBI taxonomy): domain Eukaryota; kingdom Metazoa; phylum Chordata; class Mammalia; order Artiodactyla; family Bovidae; genus Cephalophus; species Cephalophus harveyi. The sequence continues at coordinate 476,319 of SJYT01026667.1, read as the reverse complement.
AATTTCTCTAAGTATGATCACTGCTTGTAAAAGAGCCTGACACCTGCTTGCACACAGACCTGTGTGTATGTCTTTAACATACTTCCATTTCTTCTTATTTAATTCCACCCTATTCCAGTCAATGCAGGGGATTAGACAGTCTGTTTCTCAGTTTATGATGACATTTGGCCAAAATTTAATCTTTTTCTTCCTACATTTTCAGTCCACCACAGCTTACCTTAGTAGGTGAAACTCAGCACGCCCCTCAGAAGGGCTGAGAACAAGCTAGGGGCAGGGCGCAGTGACCTAGCTCTCTGTGACCACACTGCCTTTCAGCTAAGGCAAACAGATGAGCAAGCACCGAAGGATTCAGAGGCAAACCTCAGCGTGCACCCTACTGCTCAGCGCGCGCCTGCTGCACAGCGCCTTCCAGAAGCAACGCCGGCAGCAGGCGCGCGCCTCCACTGTCTCACTGGCTCCCTCGCACCCACCCCGCCCCACCCATCGCGTGTCCCCTCACCCGTGTCCTCGGTCGTGGGGAAGCTGAGGGACACGGCCACGCTGCCCCCATCGCGGGTGTGTCTCGGTCCCTCCAGCGGCCTTCCCAAGCCTCTGCTCTTCTTACACCGACTACTGAGTGTGTCCTCAACAGAGGCACGTCCAGTTATTAAATATGTTCACTCTTTTCTTCTTCCCCAGGTGCTGGCTAACCTGCTGTGCGCTCCTGTAGCTGCCTCCCTTCACGTCTGCATGGAGGGTTCTGGTGTGGGCTAACTCCTGGACACGCTGGTGGCCATGTGTGTGCAGTAGCCGCTACCGGTGTCTCGCTTTGCCATCTTCCTCACTGTGTACTCGTGAGCTCACTCTCAGACGCTAACACTTGTACATGTGGCTGCCCCATTCTCAGGAAGAACAGCACGCCTTGAATCCCTCCTCACAAGTTCTGCAGTGGGAGGACTCACAGGGGCCACACGGAAACTCACAAACACGAGAGGACCACACAGTGACCCACTGAGGAAAAGGAGTCGGCCAGCCATCCGGGTACACGGAGTTCTGCGGGGAAAGGAGGAAGGTGGCCACGCAGACACCCGAGAGGGGAGAGCCGGGCCCCCCGAGGGAAAGACATCCGCCGGTGCCGGAGGCGCGGAGGACTCTCTGTCCAAGCGCCTAGAAACAGTAACTGGGATAACCCAGTCTTTAAGCGGGAAGTTTAGAAGGTTTTAAAGATTTAACAGGACAAGAGATATGACCTAGGATATTGAGTGTTTTCTAAATTTCGAGGCAGGGAAAGTCACTACATCACCAACCCAGGAAAGCACTGAGGAAGTAATGTGTAGAAAACACTCCCCCAGGGGACGCCGGAGAGCAGCTCCGGGGCCGGTGGCATTCCCGCTTCACCTCTTCCCTCGCGGTAAACCTCAGTGACGAGTACGCAACAGGGAGCTTAACGGAAGTAAGAAAATCCACGGGGGTAAATCCGAGGGCAGGGGGAGGAACGCGCTTTCCTCATTCACAGGAAATATTTACAGGGCCCTGAGGTTCGCGGTGATGAGAAGCCCTATGAGAGCGGTAAGAGGGTGGTGAGGCTTTGTCCACACTGGGCAGGGCACAGCGAGAGAAACTTCTCAGATGTGAGGAGGAGTGACGGCTTCGGCACGTGTTCACATTTTCAGGTTAAACCAAGAATTCATGCAGAAACTATTTTCAATTTCTTACTTATAATTTTAAAAATGTATTTTAAATAGATTGGCTTGAATTTCTAAAAAAAAAAAAAATCACAAAGTGTTTCGGTTTTAAATTAAAAAAAAGTCATATATTAATAAATTAGGGAGACCAAACTCAACACACATTTTAGGTTCTAAAAAATATGCATTAAAAGTGCTTACAGGATCTGCTAAAAAACACTGTGAAACAAATTACTGTCTCTATCACATACTTCCTCACAGAAGTCAGGATTATCCTGATATTAAATGTTTACCTGGCTTTGAATTCAATTCCTGATATTAAGATCTAAAGCATTAAATATTCAATGGTACAATGAGTATTCCATTGTGACCTCTCAATAGCTGCAGTAACTAGCAAACCAAACAGGGAAAACGGTCTCACAGATTTAAAAATCTCCCCCTGAGGCCTAAGAATTACCCATCACTTGAGCCTCATATGATCTAAATTATGAACAAGGTGTGCAGCAAGAGTTTAGTTTTAGGGTGATTATTTGGACCTTAGGATGATATTCTCCCACTTTTCAGCGTGACTCATAAAAGCCTATTTATGAAACGTTCAGTTCATGTAAATTTCAATGACACTGACATAAAAACAGGCTTTAACAGGGTAAGTTAATTGTAACTTATTCAGTTCAAAGTTCAACTGAAACTGTAAAAACGCTCCTGTAACGTAGTAATAATCTGGACCTCCTCAGTGGCTGGGATGGCCGTCCGGACTCACCCGGGCGTGAGGTCAGAGCTGTCCAGGGCGTCTCGCTGGGCGGCACTCAGGGCAGGAACTGACAGCGGGCCCTCCACAGGCTCAGCTGCGGGAAAGACAAAACCTCAGAACTGATTTTCCCACCACCGTGTCAAGGATTCTGAACTGCAAGTAAACGGTTGCTCTCAATTTTCCTTGTTCCTTATAGAGAATCATAGTGTATTTAGTTTTCTCATTAAATAATTTTTCAAAAGGACAAATCTTCTTTAAATACTTCTTGGAAGTGTTCTGGCCTATAAAATTCACTTGATTAAGGCTAAATGGGGGGGGGAGGCTTAGTATAAAATAAATACAGATAATTAAAAATAAACGAGTATTCAATTTTGCAAAAGCTTTCACAGAGCTTGTTACACATGGTCACTTTTACGTCCACAAAATAGTTGGTGTTTTGGTAATCAATTAAAGAGACAGAATTTTGTTGGTTAATAACTAAAACACAGCTATAGTTTGTGTTTTTGCAATTACAGATAATTAAAAATAAACGAGTATTCAATTTTGCAAAAGCTTTCACAGAGCTTGTTACACATGGTCACTTTTACGTCCACAAAATAGTTGGTGTTTTGGTAATCAATTAAAGAGACAGAATTTTGTTGGTTAATAACTAAAACACAGCTATAGTTTGTGTTTTTGCAAATAACTCTCATTTAGCTTTTTGCTTTTGAGGCCTAATATAACAACTGTGGGATATTCTGAGTGGGCTTCACAGACGTGATCACACAGAGCGCTGCGTGTGAGGCCTGTGCTACCGGTAAGAGGTGCGGACTCTGCTTGTGATCACCACGCAAGACCCCGGCTTTCCCGAGCGGCCTTCGCAAGGGGCTCGGCGCGTCCACAGGCCTGCCCTGTTGTGTGATGCCCCCCACGGGCAGGTTCACACCCGTCAGTGCGTGTCCTGCAGACGCGGCCTGGGCGCAGGGGGCGCTGAGGGACGCCGCTTCTCCTCACTGAAGTGAGTGCGGAGTTCGCCTGCAACTTCTTCCTTCTTCTCTTTCCTCTTTTTTTCCTTTGATTTTTTTGAGCGGGGGAGTGGGTGGGGATGCAGAGAAATAAGGGAAAATACAAAACTGTGGCGGCAAGGAACCAGGCAGGCAGCGGGGAGGCAGAGCAGGCAGGCTGCGCGTGGGGCAGCACACCGGGCGCAGGCGAAGCCCCGCCACGCAGGGGGCAGCCCTCCCAGGGGTCAGGCCTGAGGCCGGACTTGTTCTTCCCCCATAGAAAGAAGCCTCTGGTTTTATCATGGAAGCCAGTGGAAAATCTGGTTTGCTTTACAGAAAGTGTAAGAAGGTTTTCTTTTTTTTCTGTTATTTCCAGAGATCTTTATGGTAACTTACCCCTTTATTTCTTGTTAGTGTCCTTATAATGAGCATTCAATAGACTGTGATACTGTAACAATCACAGAACTTACTAGGTTTAAATATATATATATATACCTAAGCCTTTTCATTGTCACCCTGCTTACTTAACTTATATGCAGAGTACATCATGAGAAACGCTGGACTGGAAGAAACACAAGCTGGAATCAAGATTGCCGGGAGAAATATCAATAAC
>SJYT01026667.1:438483-465008 GCA_006410635.1 Cephalophus harveyi | reverse complement strand
CTGATCATCTCTATTTCATAATTAAAGTATAATTATGAAACATAATACTATGGTGAGAATAAAAACACAAAAATAACTTACTGAAAGAGATTTACTATTTGATGGTGAAGTCAGATTTCCTTTAAATGACTTTCCCCAGAAAAGTACACACATTCAAGGGGAAATATTTATTCCTATATCCCCCTCACTCAAGAACAAGATTCATGGAACATTTTCCCTTGTGAAGAATTTCAGAGGAGATTGTTCTTATGAATCACCAGGGACTATAAACTGTATTTAATGGTAGAGCGCACAATATGCAAAAAAGTCGCATCCGTGCACTACAGAAATTCTTGTTGATTTTGTGCTATGTAATCGTTAGCAAACATCCTCAGTGTGCTGCTGGCAGACAGTTCAGGACTCAAGCACGAGAATCAGGAGTGAGGGGCAGGGGCAGCCGGGGCCTCGCCAGCCTTCCGCGGCCCCTCTGGCTTCCAGACCCCCCAGCCCCGCTTCCTCGGCCGGTGAGCAACAGTGTGGCCTCTGGAAGCGCGCCACAGGGGCTGGCTCCGTGCCAGACTTCCCGGACCTCCAGGGCCCACGGCCGCAAGTGGCCAGGGTCACGGAACAAAGGCCTGAGCTGTGTGCTGCGCTCGAAAGTGGCCGGCCGCAACATCTTCCTGAAGATTGCATCCTAGAAGGCCTACCAGGGAAACCAACTTTCAATCTTGAAGTCGTGTGGGTCTCCCAGGACTTCCGGAGCGTGCTCGGCGCTTTACAAACGCACTGCTCTTGCTACAAACCGAGACATCTGGCATTTAAGAGGGATGTATTTTCGATCTTTCAACATTGTGGTGGACTTCTAAGTTACATGTCTGTTTCTGAGGGTAAAAAACACTTAAGTGGTCGAACCCCCAGAGTTCACCCTGAAAGATCAACTCTTGTAGTCAAACCAGAACTGAATCTGTTAATAGTTTAGATTCAGTAATGAGAGGGACACAGAATCTGTCACTTTTTTTTTTTATTACACAAACAGTATCCTCTATAGGTCAGACCAAAAGGAAATGATTCTTTCAAAAAGATGACTTGATAATACAAATAATTTACATGTGCAATTCACACTCACTTCTACTGACATTATTAAAACCAGTACAAATCTATACCTACACTTTCTTCTTACCTAGTTACTTATGGTCTGCAAGTAATGACAGACTAGTTCATACTTTAAATTATCTTTAAAGCGCCTAATCCAAATTTTGGCTAGTTTTTTTAGGTCTTTCTATTGTGTACTATAATCAAAGACCTTACAATCCAATCTCCACTTGTGGCTAATGGAATTACAGGAAATGACTGTATCAGCATGACGTAAACAATACAGGGACACTCCGCACTGACATCTCTGGAGAGTGAGCTGAAGAAGCTGGGCAGACTTACAGGAACCAGTTTCCAAAACCATTTGGAAGGAGACTTCAGAGGAGGCAGCAGGAGAAAAGGGAAAGTGAAAGGGAAAGTGCGTCAGCATTTTTAAAAATTAACAAGTTATAGTCAAGTTTCTGTTAGTGGAGCTCCAAGTTTACAGTTCTCAAAACACTTTTAAACTGTTAATACTTGAAATTTTAGCTTAAAATATAGTTTCCTCATGATAAAGACCATCACCTTCTCCCCCCAACTCCTCTCCCAAGATGGATATGTTTTTAGGATACCCTGGACCTGCTGCATACTTGGGCAGCAAAGAATTTTATTTCACAGCTCTGGAATCACACATCATATTAAAAAATACAATACATAACACAAGAGGGGGTAGAAAGATTCTAGGGCTGGACTTGCAAACACTGAAATCCTTAGACATCAGGAAGCCAAGCCTTTGTCCCCAAAGGAAAAGACTGTTCCCTGAGGGCATGAATAAGAGCCAACAGCAACGCAGAATTGAACATGATGACACTTTCCCTTATGCGATAAAGAATTTCTTTCAATTAATAGCAAAGAAGAACTGTTGTCAATTCCTATCAATATTTTTATAGAGTCTCTAAAGCAAGTAGCTACTAACACAAAGAGAATATAAATGTTATTATTTTTACTATCCAGGGGTGTCTCAAAGAATATAATATCATGTCTTCAAGAAGATTAATAAACTCACAATTTCAGATAATTGAATAATTTGTGATTGTTTATATTTCCTAGAACCGTTTTTTCTTTTTTTTTTTTTGCGGGGGGGGGCGGGGGGGAGCCCTAAATAAATATTTGTTAAAATGAACCACACTAAATGGGATCTGAGTTAAAATTTGTACTAAACTTATATGCAGAAAGTTTTTCTTACAGAAATTAACAGTAAAAATAAGACTATTTGGAAAAATAACATAAATAACATATATTCAAGAACTTAAAAAATCTGAAAAAGTCATCTCAAGAATCAGAAAAATACCAGCTTCCCACAAAGAGATAACATTTCCAATAAAGTTTTCTTGCCACATCAGGAAGAGTAACCTTTACAGTTCTGTCACATGTATTTTAGCCTCTCATTTAACCAAAGTCTCTGGCAGCTGCATCTGCAGGAGTCGTGAAAAGCTCACAAGCAGGGCAGGAGGCCCTGGGAACGTGTCTGGGTTCCCAGTGACGAACAGCAATGTCAAAACGGGAGTCTCCCTGTTTTTGATACTAGAAGAATCCATTACATAGAAATTACTAGGGATTATTCAAAACAGGTGATAAGCAAAGGAGTTAGTCTGTATTTCTTGTAAAATATTCAGTACTTGAATTTTTTATTAATTCAGAAAATTCTGACACAGCTTCCAATGACTGGAGCTGGGAAATCTGAACGAGTTAATACCACAGACTGGTTGTAACCCCAGTACACACACACACACCCAGATTGCTACAAATAACTGACTTACTGGTTGTAATTCCAGTACACACACACACACACACACACACACACACACACACCCAGATTGCTACAAATAACTGACTTACTGGTTGTAACCCCAGTACGTACACACACACACACACACACACACACACACACACACATCCAGATTGCTACAAATAACTGACTGAAGGATGTAAGGAAGTGGACAGGACACAGTGTCCCTTAGAGGAAAGTTCCAAATGATACAGGGGCTCGACCCTTCAGGGAGCGAGCTAACTTCTCTCTCCTGCAGCGTGGGCTGGACTGAGTGAACCACTTTCAAAGAAAACAGTGCTGATGGGGGAAATGGAAACTTTACAAGGAGGATGCAACTTTAATGAACCAAGTGATCACGTGGACACCATCAGTGACGAGCGTGCTCATGTCCTGCGCTCCCTGATGCGAAGTGATGAGGCATGAAACCACCTCTGTGACGTTCTTCTCTGAAAGCCTACACACACCAAAATCTCATCACGAGACACAGGAGACAAACCCCAATTCAGGGATGCTGGATAGAACACCTGGGCAGAACACAAACTGGTGGGCTCTAAAGAAAGCCTATGGTTTAGTCAGTATTAATAATCCACCAGTGTTACTTTCCTGTTGTTGACAAAAGGGCCATGATTATAATAGTAAGATGTTAACATTGGGGGAAACTGGACAAAGTTGTACTATCTTTGGGATTGCTCTGTAAACTAAAATTATTCCACAATTAAGTTTATTTCAAAAATAAACACACACAAAATTAGATGAGGGTTGTCAAAAGGTGCAAACTTCTAGTTAGCTATAAGATAATAAGCAGTAGGGATGAAACAGACAGCGTGGAATTAACGCTGCTGCGCGGACAGATGAAGCTGCCAAGGCAAACCCCAAGAGTTCCCACACAAGGGAAAACGCTCCTTCTATTTCTTCAATGCTGTATCTCTATGAGGTGATGGAGACTCACTAAGCCTACTGCGATCCTTTCATGACGTGTGTGAGTCGGACCGTGATATTGCACACGTTAACCTTATACCATGCTCTGTGTCAATTAGATCTCAATAAAACTGGGAAAGAACAAATGAATAGGTGAATAACTATGGCTAGAAGTACCTGCGTTTAAAAGAAGAATCTGTCAATTCATACAGACAATAAAGAGATGACAGACTGATGAAGAGATGAGCTCGGATTTGCTCACAGCATCCTAACAAACGGGCAAGAAATGATGGAGACAGAAAATTACCATTTTGTAGCCACCGTAGTAATAGTAACTGAAGTAGGTGTCATCCATAAATGCTAAATCTAGGATGCAGGGAAACGCTGAAGAGGAACAGGGCATTTACAGTCTCAAAGTGTCTCCTCTCAAACTATTACAAAAGGAAAAATAATAACCATGCAGTCAAAAAAACCAAACAATATCTTAACCAACTGATCAAAATTATTTTCATCTAATAGGGGCAAATGGCTATCATGTGCCTCTGGATACAATCTGTGAGAACGATACACCTTACGTCGTATTTCAGTCTTAAAAAGCACAGCTTAATCCATCTGCAAGGAAATGCCAGTAAAAATATCAAATTGAAGGATACTGTATGAAAATGCCCTGTATTCTTCAAAAATGTTAAGGTCACAAAAAACAAAAGCCGAGGGACAGTTCCAGATTCAAAACGAAAAAGATACACAATTAAATCCATTATATGATCTCAGACTAGATCCCAGTCTAGAAAAAAGCATCAAGTGTTGATACAACTGGGATGACTGACAAAACTGAAACGCAGGCTGTGAGTCTGATCGAAGCGCAGTGCTGACACTAGGCTGCCTGCCCTGTGGCCGCGTAAGTGAATAGCTTTGATCTTAGGAAATACACGCCAGAACAGTAAGGGGTGAAGGGCCGTGACCTATGCAACCTTGTTTCAAATGTTTCAGAAAAATGTATAATACACATGTATGTTTGTGTGTGCAACATGTAACGCAAGGGCACACATGCAAGCACATGAAATGTTACAAAATGTTCCAAAAAGGGCATACAGGGTATTGCAGACAGCCCTTGCAACTTTTTCTAAGTATGAAATATTTCAAAATAAATGTGCTTAACTTAGCAAGTTATATTAAGTCCATACCAATCCAAATCTTTGTAGGGTCTGTGTCCAAATGCATAAGACTGATTTACAAAGCTGTTAAATCTGATTTTTACAGTCCTCTTAGACAAAGATTAAAATGGTATTGGGTTATCTAACTCATATATAAGTTACTTCAGACCAAATCATCTTTATAAAATATTCCTTGGAGAAAAAAAAGTCATGGTACCATCTTTGAATTTTTAAAGTATTTAAATATATACATACATGTGAAAGTTTATGATAGCCAACTACTTACTATTTTCATTAACCTTTTGAGCCCCTTACATTTACTACATGTAAACTGAGCATCATTTTAGTAACAGAATTTAGGAGCCACTCATCCAAACTTTCAGTTTTTGCAGACACAGGAGATAAGGCCCAGGGTAGTGAAGGGCCTGGGAAGGGCAGTGGCAGGACTCTCCTGACCAAGACCAGGGCCCGCCTCCCACAGAACTCGGGACAAGCTCCTTAAGAGTGAACACTGGGCTTCACGTCGCTGGTCTAAACCCCTAGAGACTGTTAAAGCAGGGCTGCCAGATTTTGCAAATAAAAATACAAGATGCTCATGCAGCTTATACCAAAAAATTATTTATCTGAAATTCACACTTTAGAATCAAAAGGAGTAGCAGAAGCCAAAAAGAAACTTAAAAGAAAATAAAGAAAATAACATCAGCAACCTGTTTAATCAAAATATTTTCCTAGGACACTATTTAAAACGCCTCCCTCTGAAAGCACCACCCAGTCCAACAATCAGAAATAGATGGTCAGACGATGGTCTAATAATCTACTGAAATGGCTTTGGAATTTAAATTTTGGTCCAACACTAATAATATACAGTACAAGCATCCCTCAACACAGCATGCATTTTACCCAGGAGATAGATGTAGAAAGAAGCTTCATAAAATGAACGCTACTGAACATCTGAGCAGAGAATCGCTGGACAGGACAGGAGATCAGACAGTCCCCATCCAGCAGCCCAGACTCCGTCCATGGGGGAAGTGACAGACCCCAGGGTTGGGCACCTCGGCTTCTGCCTTGTGAGCAGGAGCTGAGGGGGCAAAGGGCACGGTGGTCTCTTACCCACGGTACAACAGGAAAAAGAGCAAACCACTCAACCTCTCTTGCCTAAAAGGAGAAAAGGGTGAAGCATTTGCTTTTCAAGAATGAAAATCAAGAATAAAGTGATTCTCTTCTAGTCATATGGTTCAAATGCTGAAACTCCCACTGATAGGTAAGAGCAAGACTCCCTAACCTCATCTGCGCTTGGCCATGTGTTTCCTCATGACACCTGTGCAGTAAGATGCGCGAAATGAACAGCTTCCCACACAGCTTAACAATGAGAACAAGGATAAAATTCATTTGAAAATGAAGATATTGAACCTAACACACGGCACAAATCTATCTATGAAGCAGAAACGGACTCACAGACACAGAGAACTAACCTGTGGTTGCCAAGGGGATGGGGGGGCGGAGGGGTGGCCTAGGGGTGTGGGGTTAGCAGGTGCAGAGCATCACAGGCGGCATGGGGGGAGCAAGGCCCTCCTGCACAGCACAGGGGCCCGAGGATGCAAGAGCCTGCGATGAACCACAGTGGAAATAATAGGAAAAGCATGTGCGTGTGTATGACGGAGACCGTGCTGTACAGCAGGATGTAACACAATACTGTAAATCAACTTCAGTAAAAAGTTAACATAAAAATAAAAGGCAAGAAAAGGAAAGGAAGGCACAAACGCTGTGCTCGTGCTGAACAACAGCGCGCAGTAAGCCAGGTGCCAAGCGAGCCGCACCGGCCACTCGCTCACTCGCTGGGCGAGTCCTGGCTGTGAAGCGCGCAAGTGCAACTCCATGGGCCGAGCGCCGGAAGTCAGCGTGGTGACCCTCTGTGCATGGATCCCACACAGCTTGCCTTTCTCAGGGGCTAGGGAAGGGCAGGAAAGCTCGGCGTGCTGAAGTTCACCGGGTCACCGAGTAGGACATGACTTAGCGACCGAACAACAGCTCCATCTACAGCTGACTGGAACACAGACAGCACTTTTTCCCACAGAATCAACGTTTACTGGATCCTCTGAGATCATATAAACCCGTGCAGCTCATAATGTGCGTGCAGCACTACAGCACCGAGCCACTGTGTGTGACAAACAGGTCTCCGCGGGAGCCCTGTGACCCGGGATGGTGCTGAACCCGATTTCTGATCAGAGCCAGGAGCAAGACAGCAGACAGCAGCAGGTCTGTCTCCAAGGCAAGGGTTTCTGCTCCTGAGGGAAGGAGACAGCGAGGGGGGCGGGAAGGGAAAGGGCTGGGGACCCGGTGGGGCTGGGCTGGGCTGGGGAAGGCAGCGGGGGGCCCACCTCCACTGGGGAAAGGTCGGCCGCGGGAGCAGGAGGACGAGAGCGGGCCACGATGATCCCAACACCAAATTCAGGCAAGGCTGCTGGTCTTGGGCAGAACCTTCCTAGGAAGGCTGGTTACACACAAACCAGCTCTCCCTTCCCCTCCTGTTACAGAGCATCAGTGGCCAGCAGCCTTTGTCCAAAATGAAGAGAAGTGCAGCATAATGATGAAGATACTCAAAATAACCTAAATGGAAAATAAAGTCTCTGAATAATAGAACTCCTTATACCTCAACTGAAATGCTCCACATTTTAGAAAGTGTAAGATACACTATATTGCAGGAAATATACTTCAGGTTTCAGCACACAACAAACACACAAGTCTTCAGAGAAGAAACCTCTGAAAGCCTGTTCAAAATTTTTTTTAAGAATAAATCCACGTCAGTGTTTCTTCTCCCTTCACAGAATAACCATGTTACAGCTTACAGTTCCCAGAATAATTTTAGAGGCTGGTCTTATTACAAGTCATTATAAGGCTGATACATTGGAAACTGTTTTCTTGTTTCATAATTCTACCAAACAAAGGCAGAACCATTATTTTTGCCAAAAGAACCTCAGAAATTGAGCTCTAATCAGTAACAACCTTCCCTAAACACCGTCATCCAGCTGAGCTCCATTCTGCACTTCCGCTTGCCTGGCGGTCACGGCAAGGCGCCCTAGGGCACAGTTAAGACCACCAAAAATGATCTGAGGAGCACAGCCATGAACATTTCCCCAAACAGCACACCCCTGTGAACACAGGCTCTCGGAAAGGCCCTTTTCCCCCTTAGGAACATGTCTGTACCTTTTGACCTCCGAGAGTTTCCACTGCGTGATGGTCTTTCAATTTCTGTTCTTGTTCCAGTATATCCTTCAAATGTTCATTTACCTTAAAATATAAAAACATTAATTCTAATTTATAGTCAAAAATAACAATAAAACACGTACCTTAAAATGCCCACGTTCAGGTCTCTGATGTCAAATATCAGTGCCACTCAAATGAACAGAACCTCATTTTCTCAACCAGAAAAAAGTATTTTACAGTATTTACAGGTGTTTAAATTAATTCATAACTTTACCAAATACTTGTTGAGTACCTACTACATGTCAGGGGCCAGCTGGAACGCCCGGGAGAAAGGCGCTTGCCAACCTCAGCGCTGATGCTCACCGTTGCTCAGTCACTCAGCCATGCCTGACTCTCTGCAACCCCAGGAACTGCAGCACGCCAGCCTTCCCTGTCCTTCATCATCTCCTGGAGTTTGCTCAAACTCATGTCCATGGAACTGATGATGCCATCCAACCATCTCATCCTCTGCTGCCCTCTTCTCCTTTTGCTTAGGAAACAAGACAACTATTTTTCTGTAAAAATTTTCACAATCTCTTTCAGGACTAATAAGTGCAAATGATTTTCCTCAAAATTAATGTTTTCATTATCAGTAGAAAACACTTTGTTTGGATTAAATTCTTAACCTGTGATTCCCTAGGCATGTCCCTGGATCATGAGTGGGGTTTAGTGTGGTCACAGGTCACAGTTAAAATACATGAAAAACTTTTGTATATAGGAACTTCTCAGGGAGAAGGTCTAACTTATCAGATTGTTCAAACAGCCTACAATTCAAGATGACTAAGAAACAATCTGTTGAGTACATAAAGTACTTCTTGAGAATAGTTTAGATAATTTTGGATTTTGAGTTACTGATGTTACAGTCATTCCAACAACAATAAATAAATGCTCAAATTAACTAATAATGGCAATCTAGAAAATATGAATGCCGTTATAAACCATTGTAAACTAAATCAATAATTTTTTAAATTCTGTTGCTTGAAATTCAGTTCTGTGCTTAAAAAAAAGGACTGACGAATTTTAATTTATGGTAACTTGGTCCCATCACTTCATGGGAAATAGATGGGGAAACAGTGGAAAGTGTCAGACTTTATTTGGGGGGGCTCTAAAATCACTGCAGATGGTGACTGCAGCCATGAAATTAAAAGACGCTTACTACTTGGAAGGAAAGTTATGAACAACCTAGACAGCATATCGAAAAGCAGAGATGTTACTTTGCCAGTAGAGGTTCATCTAGTCAAGGCTGTGGTTTTTCCAGTGGTCAGGTATGGATGTGAGAGTTGGACTGTGAAGAAAGCTGAGCACCAAAGAATTGATGCTTTTGAACTGTGATGTTGGAGAAGACTCTTGAGAGTCCCTTGGACTGCAAGGAGATCCAACCAGTCCATCCTAAAGGAGATCAGTCCTGGGTGTCCATTGGAAGGACTGATGCTGAAGCTGAAACTCCAGTACTCTGGCCACCTCATGCGAAGAGTTGACTCATTGGAAAAGACTCTGATGCTGGGAGGGATTGGGGGCAGGAGGAGAAGGGGATGACAGAGGATAAGATGGCTGGATGGCATCACTGACTCAATGTACATGAGTTTGAGTGAAGTCCGGGAGTTGGTGATGGACAGGGAGGCCTGGCGTGCTGCGATTCATGGGGTCGCAAAGAGTCGGACACAACTGAGCGACTAAACTGAACTGAAACTTGGTTAACAGTTGTTAACAGTCTTCTCTACCCATGATTCTACCTGAGGCGTTACAAGGAATTAACAACACACAGACTTGCTTTGGTGTGTGAGGCGGCTGCATGCCAGATCTCAGAGCGTCGACTCACTCAGCTGTGTAGAACACTCTTCCTGAGAGACGGCAGAAGCAGAAATGAGCTGGCTCTGACTCAGAATCCCCCATTCACAAGCTAGGACCTTAATAATTTGTTGGTATCCGTGAGGCTTGGTTGCCTTTGAAGGAAACCTACTCCATGCGTGGTTTGGGGGATGACGGCTCTGAGACGGTCTCCAGCGATCCGGTGAGGGTGGGCAGGGCTGAAATTTTGCTTCAGACCCACCATGGTCGACGTGCTCGCTTCCACCGAGGGCACGAGCTCATGGTGGTCTGCACAGAGGTCAGGGTCCCAGCTTCCCGGAACCGGCAGAGCCACGGCCTCATCCAACTGCCTCGAGGCCCGGAAGCCAACGAGAGGCCAGCGAGGCCTGCAGCCCGACTCGGGTCTGTCACCGCCACCTTCCCTTCCCATCTCTAAGGCTCAGCTTTGTGGCACAAGCCTAACTACATTATTTATTTATGGTCTTCACACGTCACTCAAGCAAACATAAAAATTCTCTAATTGGCAATATGAAAAACTTATTTCATTCCTGGATGCAAAAAAAGTTTACGGAGCACCCACAGAGTATATTCCCTACTCGGAAGTGCTCTGAATTTTGTACTAATCTGATATCAACTCGGTTAATTATAAACTGTAACGATAGATATTGCAGAATACATAAAATCTCTCTCCACCATTTTAACTGGTTTTCTTTTTTTTAAGTCTAAAGGGAATGGGAACTGTTAAGACTGCATGACTTTAATTTTCACTTTGACTTAAAAGAGTAATGGAGTCTGTCTGAGTCTGATCAGGCTGCTACAACAAGAACACCAGAGGCAGGTGGCCTGTGAACAACAGAAATCTATTTCTCGGGTTTCGGAGGCTGGCAAGTCCAAGGCGCCAGCAGACTGGGCCTGGCGAGCCTGGCCCCTCTTCCTCAGAAGGGGTGAGGGGCGCTCTGGGGTCTTTCATGAAGAGAGCAACCCTGCTCCCACATGAGGGCCAGCCTTCAGGACCTCCGAACACCAGCACACTGGGGGTCACGATGTCCACGGCCAGCTCTGTGGGAGCAGACTTTCAGGGCAGAGCAGGGAGGCATAGCGTCCCTGGTTCTAAGACCGCTGCTACCCAGGGGAGCACCCACCTTGTTGATCCAGTACGTGACGGCGTCCTCGATGTCGTAGGGCAGGTCTGTGGCCTGGAAAAAGGCCGAGTACTGCTGCGCGCAGGCGGCCACCTTCTCCACGCTGACCATCTCCACGGTGTAAGCCATCATGAGGGTGTCGATCATGGCCAGGTGAGCGCTCTGGAGGCAGAGGGAGAACGACCGTCAGCATCCCACCGAGAGACGGCTGCTTTCAGCATCCCACCAAGAGACGGCTGCTGTCACACTGTTAAATGTCACTACCACTGCCCCACAAACGGGAGCAGAGCGCAAGGTGAGGAACAGTGAGCCTTGATAAGAGCATCAATGGCACACACGGGCCGGGGTGAGCTCAGGCAGCCCAACCAGTGCATCACGCAGATGCTCACTGAGGATCTCCATTCAAGGCGCTCATCATCTCCTGCTCAGAGGAGGCTCCCTGTCCTGCTTTTCCTGGTTTTGAGGAGGTCACGATCATTTACTCAACGGAACGACTGCAGCCTTCCGCGTCATCTCGGAGCGAGCGCTCTCCTCTCGCCCACAGGGAGCCGCGGAGACTCCGCTCCGGAACTGTCCCTTGAGTCCAGCCTCCTTGTCTGCTCACCTCCATTCCAGCTCAGACTCCACCACTTCTCACCCCCGAACCAGGCCAGTAACCCTCTGCTTTTCCTGGCTGCAGCCTCCTCCCCGCCCTCTGCATCCAGCATAGGACTGCCAGTCTTTCCTCTGCTGCTGTTTTTCATGAGAGGTAGTTTTATACAGAAATGTTACACCACGGCGGGGGGGGGGGGGGGGGGGCCNCTGCTTATTTAACTTCTATGCAGAGTACATCATGAGAAACGCTGGGCTGGAAGAAACACAAGCTGGAATCAAGATTGCCGAGATGTGTATAAGAGACAGATGTTACACCACGGGGGGGGGGGGGGGGGGTGGTCCTTAAAACTTCCCAACATTAGGAAGTTCCTAAAGTCGAAAGCACCCTGTCGCCCTCCTGCTCCCCAAGCAGTGTCCATGGTGTGGAACGTATTCTCACCAAACACTGCACTCCCCGCCGCCCCGGGGTAGACTGGCACTGCCCCCTGCCCTGTGGCGCTGGGAACACACCACCACCCTGCATTTCTCCAGGGACGACTGTCACTGCGGGGCTGCTGGGCCCAAGGGCAACCACACATGTCTGAGAAACAACCACGGATCTGCTCGTTAGAAGGATGGGGCAGCTTTCATCCCCCCGCTAGAGTGTTGCCAAGGGTGCCTGTTTCCCCACATTTTTGGTCAATATTAGACATCATGCACTTTTTATCATCTGTTATCCAGTCTGGAAATTAAAAACCTTCCCTTGTTCAGACTGCACATTAATGAGGATGGGCATATTTTCATATGTTTAGCAAATACTTGTATTTTTCCCTCATATCTCTGGCTTACATTTCTCTGTGAGATGGTTTAAGAGCTCATTATATATCAGGTATCATTTCATCATTAAATACCTTTTTCCAGCTTATCTTTGGACTTTCTACTTCATTTGGAATGTAATGTAATGTTACATGAGGGACCAGAGATCAAATTGCCAACATCCGTTGCATCACAGAAAAAGTAAGAGAGTTCCAGAAAACAACTACTTCTGCTACACTGACTACGCTAAAGCCTTTGACTATGTGGATCACAGCAAACTGTGGAAAATTCTTCAAGAGATGGGAACACCAGAGCACCTCATCTGCCTCCTGAGAAATCTGGATGCACACCCAGAAGCAACAGTTAGAACCAGACATGGAACAACAGGCTGGTTTCAAACTGGGAAGAGTATGTCAAGGATGAATATTATCACTCTGCTTATTTAACTTATATGCAGAGTACATCAAGAGAAACGAGGGACTGGATGAAGCATAAGCTGGAATCAAGATTGCCGGAAGAAATATCAATAACCTCAGATATTCAGATGACACCACCCTTATGGCAGAAAGTAAAGAGGAACTAAAGGGCTTCTTGAAGAAAGTGAAAGAGGAGAGTGGAAAAGCTGGGTTAAAACTCAACATTCAAAAAACTAAGATCATGGAATCTGGTCCCATCACTTTATGGCAAATAGACGGGGAAACATGGAAACAGTGACGGACTTTATTTCCTTGAGCTCAAAAATCACTGCAGATGGTGACTGTAGCCATGAAATTAAAAGACAATTACTCCTTGGAAGAAAAGCTATGACCAGCCTACACAGCATATTAAAAAGCAGAGACATGACTTTGCTGACAAAGGTCTAGTCTAAGCTATGGTTTTTCTAGTAGTCGTGTACAGATGTGAGAGTTGGACCATAAAGAAAGCAGAGCGCCAAAGCATTGATGCTTTTGAATTGCGGTGTCAGAGAAGACTCTTGGACTGCAAGGAAATCAAACCAGTCAATCCTAAAGGAAATCAATCCTGAATATTCATTGGAAAGACTGATGCTGAAGCTCCAAGACTTTGACCATCTGATGTGAAGAACTGACTCACTGGAAAAGACTCTGATGCTGGGAAAGATTGAAGGCAGGAGGAGAAGGGGACGAGAGAGGATGAGGTGGTTGGATGGCATCACTGACTCAATGGACATGAGTTTGAGCAAGGTCTGGGAGGTGGTGATGGATAGGGAAGCCTGGAGTGCTGCTGTTCATGGGGTCACAAAGAATCGGACATGACTGAGTGACTAAACTGACTGAACTGAATATTATATTGCAGAGAAGGTCTAAATATTGAATATTTACTTGGTAAAACCTGTTAATCTTAATGTTCTCTTCAACGCCTGCAATTCCTCCCAAGTTTACAAAAGGCTCCACACCCCCCAAGAATATAAGAATACTAAACTTTTTTTTAATATTACCTTAAATCCGTGTGGAGTGACTTTTGAAGATGTTATAAACTGGGGACTAGTAATGTTTCCAAATCAGAGATGCCACCATCTCATGCTCCCATAAAGTCGACCTCATCTTCTGCACTGGGAAGTCTAAACTCCTTAAAAAGGGGAGCCCGCTTGACTAGCTGGCTCCAACTGTCAGCCCAGCTTCACAGCCTGCATCTCCTCTCCCCCTCTGCTCTCCCTTCAGAGTGGCCGCGGCAGAGCTCCGCTGTCCCCACACCTGCCGCCCGGCTTCCCGCGCCCCCATGTGCAGGCACGTCCCGCTGCTGGTCCGAGTGCCGCCCTCTGACCCCCTTCCCAGCTCGCTCTTCCCACAGAGGGAGGCCAGCTCCCCGCAGAGTGCTGCTTGCAGGCGCATGAAATCCTGCTTCTCTTTCAGTTTTACTGAGATGTTACCGACACCGCGCACTGTGTGAGTTTAAGACTGGACATGCGACCCCGTGAAATGATGAGCACAATGGATTCAGAGACACGTGTGCTGCGTCCTGACCCACTACCTGAAGGGGCCACAGGCCATGGCACCTTTACACAGCTCCTCGGACGAGGCTAGTGAGCAACTGGCTGAGGACCACAGAGTGGCTGGCCGCAGGATGGGCACTGGCTCCCTGGTGAGACCCCGAGGGCAAGGGCATCTTCGGGGGTACTTTCACGTTCCCTGCACCAGACATAGCGCCTGGCAACAAATAGGGGCTGAAGGAAGGAAAGGAGCTCAGCTACCGCTCACTGTAAAGGGGGAAGCGTGAGCCTGACTCTGGAGGTAGGACCTAGGTTTGACTCGGAGGTGGGGACCAGGGCACTGAACGCTCAGCAGCGTTGACAGGACGGCAGGGGCCTGTCCGGAGCTGCGTGCTTGACTCAGGTGCTGTGCTGAGTACTTTACTAACACACCAGCTCTTCCACTTCAGATCTGTTCTGAAATACGACTGGAGATAACACACACCTTTTATAACCCTTAACGCTCCGAAGGGAGCATCACTCATGCTCTTAACGTGAGGAAGCTGAAGCTCCGAAAAGTAAATGGTCTGTCCCAATCCGTGCGCTCCTTCTACTGTGTCACGCAGTTGGCAGAAACTAAGTCAGCTAGTTAGGCAAGAGAAATGTTCTGGAAATGATAAACAGACATCAAATGCGAGAAAGAAACGCAAGCATAACTGTTTGAACTTCAAGTCGTATTTTCACACACTCTGCCTCCCTTTCAGGCTGCTACTGTCCGGGGACCCTGGGTCTTCCCTCAGACTCAGGGGGACTCGGTGTCCACCCCAGGCGCCCTTCACGCAGGGATTTACGTGTCCTCTCCATCCGCCTGAGCCCCAGGGAGCAGGTCCTGTGTCTCTCACCTCTGCTCCCAGCACAAGGGTTAAGAGGAAAGCCCTGAGTAGGAGGATTTAACAGCATTCTAAAGCACAACTCTTCTGAACAAAAATGTGGAAAAACACCTTGAGAGCTGTAAAACCATTCACGTCCTTTTCACTAAGGAGTCTTCACTAAGACTGTTTCTCTTGGCAATTTATTCCACAGATAAGAGTTTAAGAGAGAAAAAAAGCTGCAGGAATGAAATTGACCAGTACTCAGTTATAGGCGGCAGGAAAGGGAGCCATGGTACAGCCACAATGAAGAATTCATTCTCTCCTCAGCTATTTAACAACAGGAGAAAATGTGCTCAACACAATGCTGAGTGGAAAGAGCAGCACCATACTGTAATGATGCTCACAAGACATGCGCGCACATGGGCAGACACACATGTGTGCACACACGTCTTGAATACACCCGTAATACACATAAGACGGGAAGATAAAGGAAAAGAAGTGAAACTTGCTTAGAAACGACCTTGTAATAATATGCAGATCATTACATAGAAGTATAATCAGTTAATATATTTTCAGATCAAACTTCATCTCACTGATTACTTCAAAATACTCCTAAATTCAAGAACAAATTAAAAAAATATTCCACTACTTTGTTTACAGGTATTTCCATGAGATGTTCACCCACTTTTACACTAAGAGTCTTCAAATCTGAGCATGTTTTTTTTTACCCCTTAACTTTATAATATGTGGAGAATTTAAAAATTATGTTTAACAGAAACTGTACACACGATGAAGCTAGACGAGATCAACAGTGAGAAGTGAACGGTAGGCGACAACCCATCCATCTGGCCTGATTTATGTCTCTGGATTAAATATACACGTTCCATCTTTACCCCAAGAATTACGGTCAAGTAGCAACAGCAGCAGCCGGCACTGAGAGCGGCGCCGGACGCCGCGCCCCGCGCCTGCGCAGCTCAGAGCAGGGGGCGCGCGCCCGCAGCCTCGGGCCTCCGGGCGCGGCCGGCGCGGGGCCGCCGGGCGGCAGCGCAGAGCCCGCGCGGGAGCGGCGGCAGAGCGGCGGGTTACGGAAGGGAAGGCCGCGCCTCCTGCGTCTCCGTGGAGGCCGAGGACAGGAGGCCCGCGGCTCACCGGGCCGTGGCAGCTCCCAGAGCTGGGTTACAGGGCCACGTTAGCTCCGACCAGTGGGGTCTGGGCAGAAACCAGCCGCATGCGCGCATCAGCAAGGAAGGTCAGGGCTGCTAAACTGAGCGCCCCGGAGCGCTGCTGGCGAGATGGCTACCAGTGAGCCTCACGGATCAACGAGGCCCAAGTTCTACCACCGCCCGGCTCTTGATATTCTCCTATCAGGTGCAGCTGCAGGACCAGGAAGGCTCTTCCTGACCGGCACTCCCCGAGGCGCAGGGCCAGCGCCCGGGTCCACGGCCGGCAGGGACACGGGGGCGCGGCAGGCGTGACCGGGCCCCGGCGCTCCGAGACCCGGAGAGCCGCGCCCACCAGGGCGTCACGGCGAGGCCCCGATCAGAAAATGAAACTTCAGCCAGCGTTTATTTATATAAACAAGTTTACCATAATTTTCATGTATCCTTGACTTACACAGAGACACAAGGAAAACAGCACTTAAAGCCCCACTGAGATACCACTTCCCACCAGGAAGGCTGTAATTACAAAGTCGGATGACAGCAGCCGCCGGCGAGGACGCTCCGCGGCCGGGACGCCGCCCACGCCGCCGCCGGGAGCGCACCGGCTGCGGGCCGGCCACCCCGCCCTGAGCTGGGCGGCCAAAGGACTGAGACGCGTCCACACGAAGGCTCTGCACGAACATCCACAGCAGCACTATCAACGGACGGCTGGGTAAGCAAAAATGAGACATCCATGATGCTCCGAATGGAGTGTGCCGTGGTAAAGGCCGACAGACATGGGAGCCTGGTAAACAACGCTGAGCAAATTGCGCCAGGTACACGCGGCGCGTGCGCGCGCGCACACTCTCTCTTACTCCATTTATATAAAACGTCCAGAACGAACCACTATAGAGACACAGAGCAGGTCAGGGGCTGTGCAGTGCTGGGCCTGGGGAGACAGTGCTGCTTTCTGATGAAACTGTCCTAACAGGGGCTGTGGTCACGCTTACACCGCTGAGTATGCCAAGCCAGCGCACGGTACGCCCGGAACGCACGCACTGCGCACTCTGCCGTTACATCTCAGCTGCTACCCCCTAAGCAAACTAACTCCTGATGCTTCCCTGCCTCCTTTCCAATGTAAACACCTCATAAACCACCTCAGCTCTGAGGCAGGCTGTTAGCCATATCCATGTGTTTGCTAAGTGTCCTTAGAAGGACTTCAAGGTGGAGCGACACTGATTTTTCTAGACAGCCTCGTATTTTAGGCATTGTTAAAAAGTGAATGAAACGTTTATTTTCATGAGTTTGCTTTCTATATAACTTTAAGTAGGAAATATTTATGTATGAACTGATGATAAAAATAAATATGCTAAATTAATTCTAGTTTCCTCCCACAGATATTTATGTTCACTTTCTTAAGGTACTAGCTAATTGGATAAAAGGTATACACAGTTTACTTGAAAAGATTATCATTTATGATTTTTCTTAGATAACCTTAATTATTTTAATAGCTAGAATGAAACATAGGTTGCTATAGTTGGTATGAGAATAGAAATTTTCCAGAATAAATTTATTTCCAATCATAGTGTCTGTCCTCTTCTATGACAAGATCCTAGCACACCAAAGGCTCAGCCTGTCGTGGGAATCCCCAAGGAGCCAGCAGGTAGAGCTTGGCACAGTCACTTCCACGGCCCTGGTTCAATTCCTGGTCAGGGAACTAAAATCTCGCAAGTTTAAAATGAAACAAAAAACAACTGGCCTATCAAAAGTAGGCTAGTCCTCGGGGCAAAAAGCACTGGCCTCAAACAAAGGCAGGGCACCGCTGAGCAGGCCTCAGACAGACGGAGAGGACCGCCGGGCGGCCCCCGGACAGAAGGAGAGGACCACTGAGCGGCAAAGGGCTGAGCTCTAAGCACAGCAGGATCGGGGCTGTCCCAGAACAGCGATGCTCCCTCCAACCTCCAACCTGTACGAGACACAAACGGGGTGGTCGCTCTGCTACACCGCGGGGAACACAGGCTTACCTGGAACCCTGGCAAGGGAGGCGCCGTCCAAGAGAGCCAGACCCTTCATATGACATTTGCTTGTGACCACACTAAACTGACTGCTATTTCACCCAGACCCACCTGGTCAGACACGTGAAGAAAGAGCGAAAGGTAAACAGTAGGGTCACCAGGAGGTAACTCGGCACAATGACACCCGCTTAGCGGCCATTTAATTCTGCCTCAACTGGACAAATACCCCGTGACACAGAACAGAGCAGCTGGGGGCTCTCTCTAAACCACGTCTGTAAGGGCACGCGAGCTGATTCCACTCAGTCACTCCCATGCGGTGACTCTGACCATCACCCAGGGAACTGTTTCCAAGATAATGCTGAACCAAACTGAGATGAAGCTTTACTGCAAAGGGAAGTATGCAAGATGCAGCCCAGCCCAGCTGTCTTCCAAAACGAGAGACACGGTGTCTCCAGAGCGGCTCCAGCACTTCCTCGGGACCACACTTAACCTCCAGCGGGACTTCCCTGGCGGCCCAGTGGCTCATTACTCCTTCATCCAGCGCAGGGGTAGAGTCTGATCCCTGGTGGAGAAGCGAAGATCCCACATGCTTCGTGTGGGAAAACAGAAGCAGTACTGTAGCAAATTCAGTGGAGACTTTAAAAATGGTCCACATTAAAAAAAAAAAAAAACCTTAAAAAAACACATCATTCAAAACAAAGAACCAACCTCAAACGGCAAGTCTCGGCTGTTACCTGGGGCTCTATCAGGTGGACACAGACAGGACCTGCAAGCCAGCAGCAAATAAACGCGGAAAACAAAGGCAGGCGTCTACATCGGCGGTCCTCAGTGTGGCCAGGCATCGAAAACCACGCACCTCCTGGTCCCGAACCTCAGGGGGCCCAGGCCAGCCTCCTAGCAGGAATCTCGCCTCCACAGCCCTTCATCACAGCAGACTGACCGTGCCATCACCCCACAACCAAGGCCAGCGGGGGCTTCCCGGAACCCACCCGCTTCCTGGGCTGCACCCCCTCCGGTCCAGCAGCGCCAGTGATGGCAAGAAGAGCGCCGGGGTGCAGCCCCGACTCCACGCCACGACGCCATCCCGGGCAGGGCCTGCGGCGTGCCTGGGTACAAGCGGGAGAGGCGCCGCCGTTGCCATCAGGAGGCGGCCCCGGGCTCCGCGGGTGGCGCGCCGGCCCCCTCCCCGAGAGCTGCGTGCGGCAGGGCGGCCCGCGTCCGGGCCCTGGGCAGGGCTCGCCGGAAGACTGAGGCCGCGCGTGTGCGCGTGGATGCTCGTCCAGCCCTCGGTTCCTCAGTCGTGTCCGACTCTGTGTGACCCCGTGGACTGTGGCCCCCAGAGCTCCTCTGTCCAGTGGATTCTCCAGACGAGAGTGGGTTGCCAGTTCCTGCTCTAGGGGATCTTCCCGACCCAGGGATCAAACCCAGGGCTTGGCAGGCGGAATCCGCACCCCCGAGCCCCCGGGGAAGCCCTGTGTCTGCGGCAGTGTGCAGACGAGAGCGGTGCGTTCAGGGTGGTGTGGCTGTGGAGGGCCAGTGTGTTCATACATGATCGGGGTTCAGCTGCCCCCTTGGGATCTTCAAGAAAGGGCCTAGAAGCAAGAACAGGATAAATGCGCCTGTATCCAGATCCCGGTTTCTAAATAACATCTCATTAAAATAAACCCAAGCCTCTTTAGAAAACGGCTGATTTCAAGTCAGAGACAAGAAAAGCACAAAGGAAGCTTGGAATATCTAGTTGTGTCAGAAAGAAAAAAGGATTTAAAACTGTCAAATGGATATAGGAACCGGCCTAAAGGGGCACCCACTGGCCAAACACAAGCCTACATGAGTATAAAAAAGATTAATGACAAGAATGAATTACAACACAACACAACCCATTTGTCCAATCACAAATGGACAAGTAATGAGAGAATTCTTAAATCACAATATCACAACCACCAATGCAGTCACCGATTTAGGCAGAGACCACCCCAGGGATGCTGGAACCACTAGGGGGAGCATGCTGGGGAGCAGAACATGCCAACAAATGTCAAAGCATCAGCCCACATGACGCCTCCGTGCTTCAAAGGAAAAGTGGTCACCCTCAGAGTCTCCAGTAACAGGACACGATGAGACTGATTCAACACCACCCCTGTGTATAACACACACCACCTACCCATGCCATGGGATTCATGTCATACAACACACACCTATTCATGTCTCGACATCCATGTATTAACACACACACACACACACCTATTCATGTTATAGCATTCATGTCACATAACACACCTATTCATGTCATAGCGTTCGCGTATATAACACACACACACACCTATTCATGTTAGTGTTCACGTATATAACACACACCTATTCATGTATGTAACACATACCACCTATTCACACATATAACACACACACCTACTCATGTCATAGCACTCATGTCCAAAGACTGCAATCTGAACCTCATCGTGAGGAAACAAATCAGGTAAATCAGGATTAGGGCATATTCTAGAAGCCACCTTGCTTGCACTCCTCAAAAATGCTAATGTCATGGTTTAATAATAAAATAAGGGGGGGAGGCAACTGTTCTAGACAGAGAAGAGCAACAAAGGCCGGACGACAAGAGACGCGGACGAGCCCTGCCTGGCTTCTGACCCAGAAGGGTTAAAGAAAAGCCACAAAGGACACGGTGGGCACATAACTGGGGAAACAGGACTACAGACCATGTATTAAATACAGTGTGGCTGCATCTAAATCCTCAGTGTGACCATGGTATTTTGGTTATGCAGAAAAATGTCCTTGTTTTCCTAAGATACTGAAAGGAGAGTATGTGTGTGTAGACAGAGAGCTAGGAAAGGAAGAGGGAGGAGAGAAGCAAATCCGGGAAAATCTGAGCGCCAGGTATTCTTTAAGTCCAGAAGAATGAAAAGTTGAAGAAAAGACAGTTTAGAAGCAAACAAAACCATATTCCTTTTCCACAGACCTGAGGAAGTACACTTACACAGGCAGCCTTGTACAGGCTACACCTAAGTCAACTGAGGTCTAAAGATGAACATACAGATCTTATATCGGTATCTTTATCTCACAAAATACTGTGTGCAGAGTAAACTTTACGTGATACTCAGCCTAAACAGGAACTGCTCATACACACACAGAATAAGCTGTTTCCGTTTACCTTTTTAACACCTAACTAATTGTTGGTGGCTTTCTTCTCAAACCATACCTCATAAAGAGAGCATTCCAAATATGTTTGTCCATTAAGTAAGTTATCAGATGGGAATAGGGGAGTGTACGGCCTTCATGGAGATCTAATTAAGCAATGCTTACCAATCCTATTGCTACAATTAGATATAAAAACTGAGGAGGTTTCAATAAGCCAAAAAGAAAAAAATAAAATCAAGTGAAAGTCGCTCTGTTGTGTCCAATTCTTCGCGACCTGTGGAGTCCGTGGAATTCTCCAGGCCAGAATTCTGGAGCGGTGCTGGGAGCCGCCACGGGAGATCCCACCCATGACAGGGTCACGTGGAAGAGGACTGTTAGGCAAGGCTTCAGGACTCAAGGGGCTCCCTAGGCTTTCTCGAGCATCTACCCCAGAACCAGAATCTGTCTGTTTTACTGCTTCATGACTTTCACCAACTCCCCTGACATTAACAGGGGCCTATCCCTGACCACCTTTCTCTGGAGAAAATCAACTTAGGGCTATAGCTAGTAAGTCTCCTGGACATGAGAGGAATATTTCAAATTAAACCCTCTCTGTTAGCATTCTAGCTTGCTCGGCAAGTATATTCAGACTCTTGCAGCTACGCGTGTGATTATTTACAGCCTCCCAGCTGAGAGGCACGGGAAGCCTAAAGCACAGAGCCTCTGAAAGGGTTAAGAGTTATGAGTGGTGCTGGTGCAGGATTTCATTGTTGGGCCAGTGCTTGCTGCTAAGTTCCCGTATCTCTTATCCACTGTGCACCTGGGACTGCATTAGTTAACACTGAGAATGCAAGAAAAACACGTGTAGCCTTGAATTTAAGCATATCAGACTTTTGAGCTAACTGGTTCTTTCTTGTCACTCACTGCACTTTGCTCTGTGAAAAACGTAACTCTGTTTGGCATTTTCTGAGGCTGACATAGATTAGAAATATAAAGAAAAAACACTTTGAGGGAAAATAAGTTTTCTGGTTGAGCAGCCTTTATCAAAAGAGGGTCATAAAATGTTCACAGGCCTCCAAGGCCAGAAGATACTGTACACAACATCATTTGTGGAAAAGGCATGCAGAAAAATCCTGGTTTCCATAAGGGCAAAACTGCTGGAATGTTGGGCTGACTCTGTATGTCCTTGTATCTTTCATTTCCCTCTATGTAAAAAAAAAGTATATAAGTACCGTTTAAAAATAAAGCTATGGATCTTGCTCATCAAAGCAGCTTGATCTCCTCGTGTCAATCATTCTCCTCTTCTTACTTTCTCTTTCAGGCTAGTTCCCATCTGGAGTACAGAGGTCCGTCGTCTCTACTTATTTGCCTGGGTTTCTAAGACCTGAACGGGAAGGCGCCCTGCACCTTCACTCCCTCGGGAGACCGGGAGGGCACCTGTGGCCTTACGTAGACAGTGCAACTCTCTTATCTTGAGACTTTATTGATTTTCTGTATAAACCAAGGAACATCAGCCTCTTTTGTTCTCTCCTCTATTCTCTTATCTACAACATTCTCATCTCTCTCTCTCTCTAAATCAATCGCAATTGCCGACGCCGTTTCTCCTTCGGGTTTCCCTGGATCCTGCGCAGGCTGGACCCCGGCAGAGCGGGTAGCTGTTCTCTTCTCCAGGGGATCTTTCCAACCCAGGGACGGAACCCAGGTCTCCCGCACAGCAGGAGGATTTTTTACCAGCTAGCTGAGCCACCAGGGAAGCCCATGAATACTGGAGTGGGTAGCCTATCCCTTCTCCAGCGGATCTTCCCGACCGAGGAACTGAACTGGGGTCTCCTGCATTTCAGGCAGATTCTTTACCAGCGGAGCTACCAGGGAAGCCCCCCAAAATCAACATCAAAATCTTAAAGAATGAAATGCCTTCAGCTGAGGTTTCAGAGCAAACACAGCAGCCCCCGTACGGACCCGCGGGTGCTCGGAGCCCAAGGACGTAGTGCCCTCCAGGCAGAGCACCGTCCAGAGGAGGCAGGCCTCTCCGCAGCGCCCGCTCAGAAGCAAGTCACGCCACAGAAACGTTAGGATCTGCAGTGACAGTAAATTTTACTTTCGTCGTCATTATTCTGCTTTACCACACATTCAGTAAGCACTTTTATAACAATACATACTTAAATATATTATTTTGAATTAATTCATACACTAATTTCAATTTAGGAAAGACTCGGGAAGAGAAACGGGACAATAGAAACTGATCACACTTGCTAAGGGTTACCGACCCCTCATCACAGGTCAAGCGCGGCATGAGATGCTCCCCGGCCCAAGCTAAAGAGTCCTCACCACGTGCAGGGCAGACGGCAGGGTCCTTCCTGACACAGCTGAGAGACTGGAGCCAGAGTCTCAGAAGCAGTCCCCAAGTCAGACAGCCGCATGCTGCCGGCCGAGCCTGTCCTGCTCTGCAGATGCAGGGCTCCACCGCCCCGAGGCTGCCTCACAGAGCTTCTCTGCTCCTTTCAATCTTAAATACCCATTCTTCACAAGCTTTTGTAAATTAAGCTTTTTAGTAAGTAATAATTACAAGTTCACATGCAACTGTCAGGAGTAACAGAGATGCCACAAAGTCCTCTCCCGACCGTAAAGTCACCCCAAGAGATGGACACTGATGCAGTCAAATCGCCACAAGGGCCTCCTACAGCCACGTCTACCTCCCTCCGGCCCTCCGTCTCCTCAGACCCTGATCTGTTCTCTGTTTTTATAACTTTGTGCTTTCAAGAATGTTACACAGATGTCATTGATAGCTTATGGTGAATGATGTCGGATTTGTGATCGTCGAAGAAGAAAATTTATCTCCGGGACTAGGGACCAAGCTTCATCACTCAGAGCTTTTGTGTGGAGAAAATTGTATGACAGTGAACAAGGACAAAGAAAGCTTCTGACAGAGACAGAAGGGGGACAGAGAGGGCCCCCTCGCTAGCCTTATCAAGGCCGTATATACTTTTACCAGACCCACTCCCACAACATACATCTTCAACTAATGAGATTACAACAATATATATAGAAAGGTCTTATCAGACCCACACTCATCTCGCATGCTAGCAAAGTGATGCTCAAAATTATCCTCCAAGCCATGCTTCAACAGTACATGAACCGTGAGCTTCCAGATGTTCAAGTTGGATTTAGAAAAGGCAGAGGAACCAGAGATCAAATTGCCAACCTCTGCTAGCTCACAGAAAAAGCAAGAGAACACCAGAAAAACATCTACTTCTGCTTTACTGACTAGGCCCAAGTCTTTGAGTGTGTGGATCACAACAAACTGTGGAAAATTCTTCAAGAGATGGGAATACCAGACCACCTGACCTGCCTCGTGAGAAATCTGTATGTACGTCAAGCAGCAACAGTTAGAACTGGACATGGAACAACAGACTGGCTCCAAACTGGGAAAGGAGTACATCAAGGCTGTATACTGTCTCCCTGCTGATTTATCTTATATGCAGACTATATCATGAGAAATGCCAGGCTGGATGAAGCCCAAGCGGGAATCAAGATTGCCGAGAGAATTATCAATAACCTCAGATATGCAGATGACACCACCCTATGGCAGAAAGTGAAAAGGAACTAAAAAGCCTTTGATGAAAGTGAAAGAGGAGAGTGAAAAGGTTGGCTTAAAGCTCAACATTCAGAAAACGAAGATCATGGCATCTAGTCCCATCACTCCATGGCAAATAGATGTGGAAACAGTGACAGACTTTATTTCCTTGGGCTCCAAAATCACTGCAGATGGTGAGTGCAGCCATGAAATTAAAAGACGATTGCTTCTTGGAAGAAAAGCTATGACCAAAACCTAGACAGCATATTAAAAAGCAGAGACATTACTTTGCCAACAAAGATCCATTTAGTCAAAGCTATGGTTTTCCAGTAGTCATGTATGGAAGTGAGAGTTGGAGTTGGAGCATAAAGAAAGCAGAGCACCAAAGAATTAATGCTTTTGAACTGTGGTGTTGGAAAAGATTCTTGAGAGTCCCTTGGACAGCAAGGAGATCAAACCAGTCAATCCTAAAGGAAATCAGTCCTGAGTGTTCATTGGAAGGACTGATGCTGAAGCTGAAACTCCAAAACTTTCGCCACCTGATGCAAAGAACCGATTCAATGGAAAAGACCCTGATGCTGGGAAAGACTGAAGGTAGGAGGAGAAGGGGACGAGAGAGGATGAGTTGGTTGGATGGCATCACCGACTCCAATGGACATAAGTGTGAGCAAGCTCTGGGAGTTGGTGATGGACAGGAGGCCTGGCGTGCCACAGTCCAGTTCAGTTCAGTCGCTCAGTCGTGTCCGACTCTTTGCGACCCCATGAACTGCAGCACGCCAGGCCTCCCTGTCCATCACCAACTCCCGGACTTCACTCAGATTCACGTCCATCGAGTCAGTGATGCCATCCAGCCATCTCATCCTCTGTCATCCCCTTCTCCTCCTGCCCCCAATCCCTCCCAGCATCAGAGTCTTTTCCAATGAGTCAACTCTTCTCATGAGGTGGCCAAAGTACTGGAGTTTCAGCTTTACCATCATTCCTTCCAAAGAAATCCCAGGGCTGATCTCCTTCAGAATGTACTGGTTGGATCTCCTTCTCCAACACCACAGTTCAAAAGCATCAATTCTTCGGCGCTCAGCCTTCTTCACAGTCCAACTCTCACATCCATACATGACCACTGGAAAAACCATAGCCTTGACTAGCCAGACCTTAGTCAGCAAAGTAATGTCTCTGCTTTTGAATATGCTATCTAGGTTGGACATAACTTTTCTTCCAAGGAGTAAGCGTCTTTTAATTTCATGGCTGCAGTCACCATCTGCAGTGATTTTGGAGCCCCCCAAAATAAAGTCTAACACTGTTTCCACTGTTTCCCCATCTATTTCCCATGAAGTGATGG
>SJYT01026667.1:388667-427548 GCA_006410635.1 Cephalophus harveyi | reverse complement strand
AAACTCCAGTACTTTGGCCACCTCATGCGAAGAGTTGACTCATTGGAAAAGACTCTGATGCTGGGAGGGATTGGGGGCAGGAGGAGAAGGGGACGACCGAGGATGAGATGGCTGGATGGCATCACTGACTCGATGGATGTGAGTCTGAGTGAACTCCGAGAGATGGTGATGAACAGGGAGGCCTGGCGTGCTGCGATTCATGGGGTTGCAAAGAGTCGGACACGACTGAGCAACTGAACTGAACTGATAACATATGTAACTCCTTTAAAACATTGATTTTTAATGAATCATTAAGTACTGACATTATTCAAATCCAAATTCTAATTTAGATCATGAAAAATACTAAGAAATAATAATTTATCAATAACAATGCCGTTTAACAACAAAAAAGAGATTTTTAAAAACATCAGTTTTCCTTGCATTTTCAGACCTTCTTCAGTAATATTCTCACCACCACACGGGAACTAGGAGTGAGGGACAAACTCTGCAGAGGGGGCGGGAAAGGCTGATCATAAACAGTGGAGCCACACAGAGTGCTGCCATCAGCCAGGTGTCAGAGCAGCCAAAGCGCTTCAGAGCCCACGTGCCTCATCATTATTACAAGCGAAACTTTGTGAGAAAAAAGAACAAAACTGGAGGTCTCACGACCTTTGACCTCAGACTTTACTGCAAAGCCACAGGCATCAACACAGCATGGTGTTGGCACAAAAACAGACTCGCAGATCAACCGAACAGAACAGAGCCCAGAAATTACCCCACACCCCTCCGGCCAACTGACCTACCGCGCAGGAGGCAAGGAGACCAACGGGGGAGGGTCTCTCTGCAGTGGCACCAGGAGCACCGAACGGCCACACGAAAGAGTGAGAGCGTGTCCTTCCGCCATACACAGAAATAGCCTCAAAATCAACTGAAGGCCTAAATGTAAAGCCTGAAACCACAGAACTCCCAGAAGAAAATAGAGGCAGGGGCTCAGATGGTAGAGAACTGGCCTGTGATGCAGGAGATCTGGGCTCGATCCCTGGGTCGGACGATGCCCTGGAGAAGGGAATGGCAACCGATTCCAGTATTCTTGCCGGAGAATTCCATGCACAGAGGAGCCTGGCAGGGGCTACAGTCCATGGGGTCACAAAGGGCTGGACACGACTGAGCGATGGCTTCCGTGGTGGCTCAAACGGTAAAGAAATCCGCCTGCAGTGCGGGAGACCCAGGTTCAACCCCTGGGCTGGGAAGATCCCCTGGAGAAGAGAATGTTCGGTCCACTCCAGTACTGTGGCCTAGAGAATCCCATGGACAGAGGAGCCTGGTGGGCTACAGTCCATGGGGTCGCAAAGGGTTGGACACGACTGAGCTACCAACATTCAAGGGGCTAATATCCATAAATAAAGAACCCATAGAACTCAAATCAAAAACAAACCTAAACCCCAAAATATATATATTAAAAAATGGGCAGAGGACCTGAACAGACATTTCTTCCAAAGACACGTGGATGGCCAGCAGGCAGCATGGAAAGACGGTGAACATCACTAACCGCCCTGCTCACGGCCCACCTGGCGGCTCTCTCCGGTTCCTGAGACACACCTGCAGGCCGCTGTGCCTGCCGTCTCCGCTGCCTGGAATGTTCTTTCCCGGGAGTCCTTCCAGTATTCAGGCCTCCGTTCAGGCGTCAGTCCTCTGGACCGGCCTTCCCTGACGCCTCGGGGAAGACAACACACTTCCCTCCCTCTGCCTCTTTCTTCTTGGTTTCTCTCCTTCAGAGCACTCACCACTACGGGAAACTGTCGAGCTTTTCACTGCTCATCTTCGCTACGGTGTCAGCTGCGTGAAAGCAAGGCTCTCGTCTTCCCATCGCTGTCCTGTCACCGAGGCCCCAGGGGTTCTCAACAAGCACTTACTGCACCAAGTAGCTCGCATCTCACAAAGCACAAAGTAACAAGTGTAGCCCCCAACCTCAAATTCCAGAACACGCTCCCGCCAGGAAACCCTCCCCGGAGCGGATCACCCCGACGTGAGGCTGACTGAGTCGGTGGCGGGTCTCATTCGCTGCCGGGGATGCTGGCCGCCCCATCTCGGCCTAAGTGGCCCCTGGCGGAGAGCTCTGCTCGCAGCCGCCCTCCTGGGTGAGGCCGCCCCGACCCTCCCACCCAGGGGCGAGGCACGCCGTCTCCTCAGCTTGCTCCCTCACGGCCTCCTGCTCCGTTCTCCTCACGGCCCTCATCACTCTCTAAAGTCACCCTTTTAACGTTTACTAGGTGGACTATTTACCGCAAACTAAAGATTTCAGCTTCAGGAAAGCTCATCATCAGCCTTCTCAGATCCCTGCAAGCAGAGCAAGAGGACTTCCGGGAAGGCAGGCCCCTGGGACAGCTTTGCAACGCAGGCACTGTGCGCCGCAGCTCACTCTGACCCTCTTCTCAACACAGAGCAGGGCATGCTCAGAAGGAGTCCGAGCACTACAAAGACCTCCTTTCCTGTCACAGAAGCTCACTGATCAGGTGTCTAAACACCGGCAAGCGTCCAAATGGAACGGTTTGTACAGTTTTTAAATAATCATCTATTCTCCTTAACTCTCATCACTGACATTAATTAAAACCAATCTGCTAAACTATTACAGTCTGCCAAGCTAAAAAACAGCTCAGTATCATGGGGACAGGGTGGGGGGTCAGTTTGTTCAACACAGACCGGAGTGTGGACGACCGCAGACCGCTGCAGGCCCGTGCCCTGCTCGACAGTGCTGGCCGGGGCTGTGCAGACAGGAAAATCTGATCTCTGTGCCACGCCTGCAAAAGCAGCTCAAACCCAGTGCTCCAGCCATGTATGTTCAGATGCAAGCGTGTAAGCTAATGCTTGCGAGGAGCTGACTCACTGGAAAAGACTCTGATGCTGGCAAAGACAGAAGGTGGGAGGAGAAGGGGACGAGAGAGGATGAGACGGTCGGATGGCATCACTGACTCGATGGACATGGGTTTGGGTGAACTCCGGGAGTTGGTGATGGACAGGGAGGCCTGGTGTCTCAGAGTTCGACGCGACTGAGTGACTGAACTGATGCTAATGCTGTGTATTATTTAAAGAAACAGTATCCTCCACAGTACTATTTCCTTAAATTTAGTAACCTACAATGAATAGTTACCTTTTTTCTCTTTTTAAAAGATGAAAAGTCTTAGTTAATATACATTTACTTCACCTTCAAAAATCATCAAAAATTACTGCTGGCAGGTCTATACTATCAGACAACTCTCTAAATATTTAGCTTTTGCTACTTTGAATATGTTATGAAGGTGAGATTACCAACAGACGACAGAACTTTCACTATTTACAAGTGAAATTTATTTTACAAAGTATGAAGTAATCATACTTTAGAAGTATATCGTTATATCATACTTTAGAAGCTAGCTCTGAAAAGTCAAATTTTTTACAAAAGAATATGCATATGAATCTGTAATATATACTTAACTTCAAATCAAATAAAATGACTAACATTTTTTAATTGGAAAGTAAGACAGGTATTATTTCAGGAAAATTAATCTGCTAGAAGTATGCCATTGAAATTAGATAAAATAAATCTTTTTTTTTCTTGGCCACACTGTGCAACTTGTGGGATCTTAGCTCCTAGACCAGGGATTGAATCTAGACCCACCGCACAGAAAGCGCCAAGTCTTAACCACTGGAAAACCAGGAAAGGCCCTAGATAAATGAACCTCAAGGTGGCAAGTCCACACACAAACTCTAGTCCCACGGTCTCCTTTTTTTTTTTTCATTAAATCAGATACAAGTTGGTAACTTACAGATTAAGATACATTTTTAAGAAAAACATAAGTACGGCATTTAGTTTTCAGTGCCAACACTGTCTCCTTACCACTCTTCCCTATAAAAAAACAACTAAACATGTGATTGTAAAGGTGTGTTTATAACCCATTTGTGGGTCAAGCATGAAGTAGGTTCCATCAACCACAGTCCTCAGTTTTTGCAAACAGAACAGGAAAAAGTCAGGCTACAGGGGTAAGTGTTGCGTGTGTGCAGCAGCCAGACCAGCTGCGGGTCCTGCAGCGCAACGCAGCCACGTGCGCCTCGGTCAAGAGAGCTCCAGAACTCCAGCCCAGACGGCGGCAAAGGCTCTCTCCACGCCAGACCTCACTGCTACGCTTAAGGCTGTCCGCGGAGTTAACTGGGACACAGCTAAACTGGGACAAAGGAGATGGGTGGCTCACTCTTTACACAGGGTTTCACTGCGTTTCTTTCAATGGCAGGCAGTGGTCTCTTGAATGAGTTGTGCTAATTTAAACTCCTGGGACTTACTGAGGGGACACTGAGGCAGGGCACACACTCTGGGAGATGGGCCAACTCAGGACAGACAGACGCGGAGCGCCCCCAGGCCCGGCAGGGTACTCGCGAGCCCTGCCCTGCCTCCATCCCCGCGCTGCCCGCACGAGGCAAGCAGCCTCTGCCATCAGGTGGCCAAACCCCCAGGTAAACCCGCGGCAGCAGGGCGCAGAGCACAGACGTGGCCTCTGGGGGCAAGCTCTCCACCGCCCCAATCGATCGGAAACATCTGATTTTTATGGCCAGAAGTCAACATTTCGTTTTGTAAGCACTATGTACTAGGCATACTACTTGGTTCAATATGATAAATATACACAATATATGTGCATATTAAAACATTAAATTGTACTGCTTAAGTATATGCAGTTTTTATCAGTAAAACTGGGGGGAAATGAGATATATAAAACATGTTTTCAATAGCTAAAGGAGACTGCATTAAGAGCAAGTCTGTTAAAATAATGAACATTACATTGAACATTGCAATAAACATGACATTTTTCATTTCACATAATGTATTCTTGAAAACTTAGGTTATTAAAACTAGTACTTTTCTAAATCAGTGTTGTGAAAATGAATCCTGGTATAAAACACTTTTAAAATTTAAAAATTATTTTGCAAAGTGAAACACTCTGTTTTTAAAAAATCTGTATTTTTTTAAGTCAGTTGTCATTAAATGAGACGTCCCTATGCAAGAAGAGTACTTGATGAGATCTGAATGTTTCAGTTCAGTCGCTCAGTAGTGTCCAATTCTTTGAGACCCCATGGACTGCAGCACGCCAGGCCTCCCTGTCCATTACCAACTGCCAGAGTCCACTCAAACCCATGTCCATTGAGTTGGTGATGCTATACAACCATCTCATCCTCTGTTGTCCCCTTCTCCTCCTGCCCTCAATCTTTCCCAGCATCAGGGTCTTTTCCAGTGAGTCAGCTCTTTGCATCAGGTGGTCAGAGTACTGGAGTTTCAGCTTCAGCATCAGTCCTTCCAATGATCACCCAGGACTGATCTCCTTTAGGATGGACTGGTTGGATCTCCTTGCAGTCCAAGGGACTCTCAAGAGTCTTCTCCAACACCACAGTTCTAAAGCATCAATTCTTCGGCCCTCAGTTTTCTTCACAGTCCAACTCTCACATCCATACATGACCACTGGAAAAACCATAGCCTTGACTAGATAGACATTTGTTGACAAAGTAATGTCTCTGCTTTTTAATACGCGGTCTAGGTTGGTCATAACTTTCCTTCCAAGGAGTAAGCGTCTTTTAATTTCATGGCTGAATGTTTGTGTCCCCCTAAAGCTCAAATGTGGGAACTAGAAAGCACCAGGTGATGGTGTGAGGAAGGGGCCCCTGGGAGGGGATAGATCAGTAGGCGGGGCCCCAGGGAGGCTCCCTCCCTTCCCCCAGGAGGTCACAGCAAGAGACTGGCAGCCTGCAACCCAGAAGCGGCCTTCAGCAACACCCGGCCATGACGACCGCCTGGCCTTGGCCCCTGGCCTCCAGAGCAGGGCTCGGGGGATGAACTCTGGTTGCTTATAAGCCAGAGCCTGTGGGACTCTGCTGAGCCCAGAGAGGCCTGGCCGTCCAGCCAGCCTCCCCTGCGCTCAGTCTCCCACCTGCTCCTCTCACCACGCTCCTCGTGGCTGCCTTACACCCTTCTCACGGGGGGACACCCTGCTTCACGCTGACAGTTCCTGCCAGGCTCCCAGAATCGACGCAGAGCAAAACCCACAAGGAGAACGGGGGTGGCAGCACGGCGCGTGCAGGCACCAGGTCAGGGGTTGGGGCGGGCCGGGGCGGCCGCTGCACCGCCAGGGGCTCGTCTCAAAAGTCCACCCAGCTCACAATGCGGCTCAGTGCCGAAGGAACAGACGCCCAGGCAAAAGCGGGCAGGCGGCCTGCACAGACATTTCCCCAAGGAGACAGACAGATGGCCAAGAGGCAGAAGAAAAGACACTTACCCGCACTGATTATTAGAGAAACGCAAATCAAAGCTCAGTGAGGTTTTACCCCACGTGGGTCAGAATGGCCATTATCAAAAATACACAGACGCTAAAGGCTGGAGAGAAGGGAAGCCTCCCACGTTGCTGGTGGGAATGTAAACCAGGGCAGCCGCTACGGAGGCTCCTTCAAAAACTAGACACAGAACGACCACAGGACCCAGCAGCTCCACTCCCGGGCATATAAATACCTGGAGAAAAACTTCGTTCAAAAGGATACGTGCACCCCAGCATTCAAGCAGCACGACACACCACAGTCAAGACACAGAAGCAACTCAAGGTCCACTGACAGACGGAGGGTAAAGAAGACGGAGGACGCACAAGAACGCAACATGAGCCATTAAGGAACGACGTGACGCCACCGGGCGCAGTGCGGGTGGACCCGGGGTCACCATACAAGGGGAGCCGGGCAGAGGAAGGCACGTATCACCTGGTAGCACTTACATGCAGAATCTAAAACAATGATCCAGACGGACGGACTGACAAAACAGAAACAGGCTTGGAGAAGGACCTTAGTCACCCAGGCCGGAGGGTGCAGGGAGGGACGGACAGACAGCGTCGCCTCGATTCCACCGCAGCAACGCTTCTCCGGCACCTCCACAGCCTCCGTGCCCACTCCCCTAGCAGAGCGGCCGTCTGCAGCGCGAGCCCAATGCTGCCCTGCCTGCTGCGGAGCCACCACCTCCAGGATGAAGGTCACGCGGGGTCATCACGCCCATCCCCGCCCAGGGCTCCGGCCGCAGTGCTTGTCGTCTCTGGACACGTACCTGGGCTGCAGCTGCACTCCGACGGCACACGCCCGCACCCCAGCTGCACTTCTGTGCCCGCCCGGAAGCCCCTTCAGAGCCGCCAAGACTCGGCCCAAGAGCAGGAGCGAGGCTGGAGCCCTTCCACTCCTGAAACACACGTGCTATAAGTTGCTTGTTTCTCTAACCCCCAGAAGAAGGCGAGTCTCTGGAGGACAGAGGCTCCCCCCGGTCACTGCCCCCCACAGCATGCGGCGGAAGTGCTGGCAATAAACTGGAAAACATTAACAGATGGCCTAACTTCAGGTTTAATACAAACATAAAGGTTTTGTGAGATCATCTGGTAAAATGAACACACATTCAACAAGTTATTTCTAGAAGAAAGTAATCTGGAGTTCTAAATAAAATAAACGCTAAGTCAAATGTTAAAAAAAATGGTTATATCAAAAGATAATGTGACTTTGAGCCTTGAAATACTAACGGAATCCAAACCAGGTCCATGAGTCATGGAATGCCCAGCACTACGTGTGAAGAAAATCCTGTTCAACAAATGCCAGGAGAATTTAGGATAATTTTTCCCAGATAAGGTCTGCTCATAGTTTCCAAGACATTATTCCACACGGGCGACTAGAAGTAAGTCCTTCGTCAACCACTACTGCAATGAATCGTACATTTATAATCCTCTTTCTCTAAAGGGCAATTTTCCAGCTTCTTGCATGGGTCAGTGACTGCGTTCCAGCAACGGTGGGGCCATGGGAACCCCAGAACAGCAGTGGGGGGCCAGTGTGCCGTGGGGGCAGTGGCGAGGAGGACGGGCCGGCGGGGTTTTGCTCTTCTGTTTGTTTGATGCAGGCAGAATAAAAACAAGTCCCCGCACCACTACTGCCACAGCAAAGCCCAGGAAAACAGCACAGAAACTTACTCCATGATCCTGTAACGCACGAGAGAGTTACAAACCACAACTCAGGCTCACAGCCTCTTCACAGTCGAGGCAACCGGCCGATTCTCCAGGCTCACCTCACACGTGGCCCCTGTGCAGGGGCCGATGTCACTGGTGACGCACAGCACGCCTGCACAGCCCAAACTGGGTCAGGAACTTCAGCCCGCCGCCTCTCACCGATCCCGTCCCACCCACGGAAACCCCACGAATCACTCATCCCTGACGCCTTTCCTCACCGGCCGGCAGCAGTCACCACACCCACCTGTACGATCCCAGTGCTACGGCTTACACTCCCACGGGGAGCACCTATTTCATGCTAACAGGCATTTTCCCAGTCTTCTTTCTCTCTGGATTCTAAGGTCCGCATCATCCAAGTGCAGGCATCCGTGGTCAGGAGAATGTGGACGACAAACACGATACAGCCACACTCCTTTACTTGCAGGAACAGCCTTCCTGAGGGAAACAGATGCTCCCATCATCCCTCTGCTTTAAACACAGCTTCACTGCCCTTACACCACAGCACGGCAGGGTAACGGATAGTGTGAATGTGTGCGTGAGTGTGTCTGTGTGAGTCGCTCAGTCGTCTCCTACTGTTTGTGACTCCATGGACTGTATCCCGCCAGGCTCCTCTGTCCGTGGGATTCTCCAGGCAAGAGTACTGGAGTGGGCTGCCATGCCCTCCTCCAGGGGATCTTTCTGACCCAGGGAACGAACCCTGGTCTACACTGCATGCGGATTCTTTATTGTCTGAGCCACCAGGGAAGCCCTAATGGATAGTACCAGAGATGCATTATGATTTTTTAGCTTATATTGTGTGAACACCCCAAACATCCATGATAGCAATGCTGACAGTTTACCAAGGGAACATTTCATGCCTTCCTCATCAAATGATCGATCAGCGCACTTTAGTTCCCATTAAGCAAACAGAGTACTAACACTCTTTCTGGTACTCATTAAAAGAAAGCACTTAATAAAATTTTTCTTTATATGACTGCTTCAAAACAAGATCTGATTATGTGAAGGTGAAGGTGAAGGTGAAGTCGCTCAGTCGTGTCCGACTCTTTGCGACCCCGTGGACTGTAACCTACTAGGCTTCTCCGTCCATGGGATTCTCCAGGCAAGAAGACTGGAGTGGATTGCCATTTCTTTCTCCAGGGGATCTTCCCGACCCAGGGATCGAACCCAGGTCTCCCGCACTGCAGGCAGACGCTTTAACCTCTTGAAAATCAATCTCATTATTTCATATCACACATACTATATACATATACATTTACTTTAATAGAGCTTTATGAATACCAACTCTTTTTCCTATACATGCAAACATGACTGGAAAGCTGATTTACAACCAAGAGTTTGATTCATAACCAGTCTACAGTTTACATAGCATGAATCCAAATATTTAAGTGCTCAAATTTGCTTTGGATTACAGCATTATAAATTACAAAGTCACAGTTTTAGCTCATTCAGATTCTAATTCTAGTCTTCCTACTAAATAACAGTGCTGCTGCTGCTAAGTCACTTCAGTCGGGTCCCACTCTGTGTGACCCCGTAGACGGCAGCCCACCAGGCTCCTCCGTCCATGGGATTTTCCAGGCAAGAACACTCGAGTGGGGTGCCATTGCCTTCTCCAAACAACAGTGCTACCCTAGCCAAATTGCTTAACCTCTAAATCTAAGGTGAAGGTGAAGTCGCTCAGTCGTGTCCGACTCTTTGCGACCCCATGGACTGTAACCTATTAGGCTTCTCCGTCCATGGGATTCTCCAGGCAAGAATACTGGAGTGGATTGCCATTTCCTTCTCCAGGGGATCTTCCTGACCCAGGGATCGAACCATATTTGAAATGACTCTGGAGTAGATCAAATTTCTCAGATCACATTCTGGATCATAGAAGTCACTCTGAACACTTGTTAAAAATACATGTCCCAGGGACTTCCCAGGTGGTCCAGAGGTTAAGACTCCATGTGCCCACTACAGGGACATGAGTTCAAACCCTGCCTGGGGACCCTGCGTGCTTCAAGGTGCCTCGACCCCTGTTCTAAGGCCCCATGCCAGCAGCTCTATCTGGAGGGCCAGGGAGTCTGTGTCCAGAGTCCCCTGGACTGTGTTCTCCAGGCCTCTCCCGGCAGGCAAGCTTTCTACTACACACAGGTCAGTTCTGATCTCTAAGGCTCTTTCAGTTCAGTTCAGTCACTCAGTCGTGTCCAACTCTTTACCACCCCATGAATCACAGCACGCCAGGCCTCCCTGTCTATCACCAACTCCCGGAGTTCACTCAAACCCATGTCCATTGAGTCAGTGATGCCATCCAGCCATCTCATCCTTGGTCATCCCCTTCCCCTCTTGGCCTCAATCTTTCCCAGCATCAGAGTCTTTTCCAATGAGTCAACTCTTCGCAAGAGGTGGTCAAAGTACTGGAGTTTCAGCTTCAGCATCATTCCTTCCAAAGAACACCCCAGGCTGATCTCCTTTAGGATGGACTGGTTGGATCTCCTTGCAGTCCAAGGGACTCTCAAGAGTCTTCTCCAACACCACAGTTCAAAAGCATCAATTCTTCAGTGCTCAGCTTTCTTCACAGTCCAACTCTCACATCCATACATGACCACAGGAAAAACCATAGCCTTGGCTAGATGGACCTTTGTTGGCAAAGTAATGTCTCTGCTTTTCAATATGCTATCTAGGTTGGTCATAACTTTCCTTCCAAGGAATAAGCGTCTTTTAATTTCATGGCTGCAGTCACCATCTGCAGTGATTTTGGAACCCCAAAAAATTAAAGTCTGATGCTGTTTCCACTGTTTCCCCATCTATTTCCCATGAAGTGATGGGACCAGATGCCATGATCTTTGTTTTCTCAATGTTGAGCTTTAAGCCAACCTTTTCACTCTCCTCTTTCACTTTCATCAAGAGGCTTATGTACTCCTTTTCGTATTTGGAACCAGTCTGCTGTTCCATGACCAGTTCTAACTGTTGCTTCCTGACCTGCTTATAGGTTTCTCAAGAGGCAGGTCAGGTGGTCTGGTATGCCCATCTCTTGAAAAATTTTCCACAGTTTATTGTGATCCACACTGTCAAAGGCTTTGGCATAGTCAATAAAGCAGAAATAGAAGTTTTTCTGGAACTCTCTTGCTTTTTCGATGATCCAGCGGATGTTGGCAATGTGATCTCTGGTTCCTCTGCCTTTTCTAAAACCAGCTTGAACATCAGGGAGTTCACGGTTCACGTACTGCTGAAGCCTGGCTTGGAGAATTTTGAGCATTACTTTACTAGCGTGTGAGATGAGTGCAATTGTGTGGTAGTTTGAACATTCCTTGGCATTGCGTTTCTTTGGGATTGGAATGCAAACTGACCTTTTCCAGTCCTGTGGCCACTGCTGAGTTTTCCAAATGTGCTGGCATATGAGTGCAGCACTTTCACAGCATCATTTATGAAATTCATAGAATTTAAGATTTTATGACACAGATCAAATCCATCAGCCCAATCTGATGATATCAAACACAGTACACATGCAACTTCATTTGTTGCAGAGAAAAAGTTCAAAAGCTGCAAGTCCCATCTGGCTCCACTTGCCACAAGTCCCTCAGCTTCCAAGTCCTCCTACGCACCAGTACTTGTGCGGACAGACAGCCCGAGAGGTGACCTGAGTCGGGTTAGGACGCGCTGCAGCTCCAGGGCGCGCAAGTCGCCGTGGGTTTAACACCGACAGGAGCACGGACGTCAGGCCTCAGAGCCTGCGCCTCCCGCCCAGCGACTATGCACGCGCTGCATCTGGCCTGCTCACGGATGTGGGCCACGCACGCACACGTCACAGTTCAGCCCTTCCGCCAACCTTACAGACTACAATTGTGTGCTGAATTAACGGCTAATATACATTCTAACTATTGAAAAACACACTTCCTGACCACACTTCTCCACTGACGTAAATATAGAAGAGCATGTTTTACAGCCCGCACTCCCACAGTGTCTTTAAGCGCACTCGGATGGAGAGGAGATATCCCCAACAGGTGTTCTCACTTTTGCTTAAAAAAAAAAAGGCATTTCCTTCAACCCCCACCCAGCCCAAGCTGATCACCTCTGTTCAGCCAGCCTGCCTCACACTCACAGCGGTGTTTCTGCCACCACCGCGTATCTCCCGAGAGGCTGCGAGGCGGCGGCAGAAATAAGGCTCCAACCAAGAGAGCTGAGAGGTGGGAGGCGCAGTGGGGGCCGGTGCAGCCAGGACAACCAAACCCACTAGTTTCCACACAGTGCTGAAAAGGCAGGACAAGGAAGGACACCGACTCTCGTTAGCATAAAACCAAAAAGAGCGGCTTCTTAAGAAACAAAGTTTTTACTAGGACTCTCGAGACATTTTCTCACACAGGTCTTAGAAAAATAGTACTAGTTCAATATCATCAATCAAAACTTCCTAGCAACTGGAAAACCTTAAATCAAGTTGTAAGAAAGACTGAGTGTACAGTGAGAACACGGATCAGCAGGCGTGACGCAGCAGGGGGAATGGCGTGGCCAAGCATGAGCGTCTGAGGCCCACAGGCAGAAGCCAGAGCCGTACCCGTTACATCACATTCTTTAAACCTCAGCTCCTGGAAAGTGAAAGTGAAGTGAACGTCGCTCAGTCGTGTCTGATTCTTTTTGACCCCATGGACTATACAGTCCTTGGAACTCTCCAGGCCAGAATACCGGACTGGGTAGCCTTTCCCTTCTCCAGGGATCGAACCCAGGTCTCCCACATTGCAGGTGGATTCGTTACCAGCTGAGCCACAAGGGAATCCCAAGAAC
The DNA here is from genome assembly GCA_006410635.1 of Cephalophus harveyi. NCBI lineage: Eukaryota > Metazoa > Chordata > Mammalia > Artiodactyla > Bovidae > Cephalophus > Cephalophus harveyi. Next base: position 414,778 of record SJYT01026667.1, on the reverse strand, counting down.
ACTGGAGTGGGTAGCTTATCCCTTTTTCAGCCGATCTTCCCGACACAGGAATCAAACTGGGGTCTCCTGCAATGCAGGCGGATTCTTTACCACCTGAGCTATCAGGGAAGCCCCCAATTCCTGGAGTCAGATTTAATAGCAAGATCAACGCAGAGTGAAAGAAACCTGATGGGAATGCAGAGTGGTCTACCAAACCTGCACCTTCACACACATAAGCCTCACTGGGAAAAATAATGAAGGAAGTGTGGTAGGTCTGTTTCATTCTTATTAGAGAGGACCTAAAATAGAGAGCCTTCTCTGAGGATGAGCAGGTCATGTGACGCGTACCACTGGCACCTGAGAGAACTGGTATTGGGCAGACACAGACGCAGACTCAGCACCATGGACATGCTCCATAACCACCCCCTTGGCCTGGGCAGTGGAAGCAAAAGCAGTCAGAGCGGGAGTGTCCGCCTAGCGCAGCGCCTCGAGAGAGCGGACGGGAGCTCCTGCGGGCCCCGAGCGGAGTGCCGCTCAGCCTTGGGGCCTGCAAGCTGCTCACGGGCGCCATGCAGGCATGCAAACCTCAGAGGGAACCGTGAGGTGAACCTGCAGCCGTCAACAGAAGGCCAAAAGCTCCTACCTGAAAAGAAACATTCTTAGTTTTCCTCAATGATTCTGCAGTTTAATAAATCTATTACTAAATTCATTAACTAAAGTTTTCTAGAGAAGTTATTCTCCATTTCTTGAAAATAATAAAAATAGGTTGTTTTAAAGAAGGAAAACAGGCAGAAAGCAGAGGTAGGTCAATCAGCTCTTCTGGTGTATCTGGTAACTAACTTTCCCTCATCCTCCTTCAGTCTCATAATCTTATACACTCCTCCACACATGCCTCTCTCCTCTCCTCTCCTCCAAGGAGGACAACCAGTCATACGAGAGCCTGACCTACTCCAATGTGCAAATGCGTCACTGCTCCAATGCCATTCTCGACGCCCAGGATTCTGTAATCGCGAGTTCAAGCGGGACCACAGACGGACGCAGGGCACGGCGAACCCCAGCCCTCGCGTGTCTCTGGAGCTGCGGGGAGGACGGGCATGCCTGCGCGGCCCGGCCAGCACACAGCCCCGCACTGCGAGTTCTCCACAAGAATGCGCTCGCGGTTGTTAAATAAACTCAAATCCCGAGCACTCGGAAATCGACCAAGAGGTCATTCACGCGTATAAACGAACACCCACAACTCCCATCTCTTTCCTAAGAAGACAAGGATCCCCTTTACATCTCTTAAAGTCTCTGGGATGGAAAAAAGTAAGCTTTTAAACTGAAAAAAAAAAAAAAAAAAATCACTTTAGTTGGAAATTATGTGATTGTTTCTCCCAGGTATGATAATGGCGCCAAACATTCCAAAATAGTTCCTTAAACTCTTTCTTAATGGGGTCTCTTTGCTGTACACCTGAAACACAACACTGTAAATCAATCATACTTCAATTCTTAAAAAAACAAATCTTCAATGTGAAAATGAGCTTTATGAGGAAAGAGATGTTTAAACTCCAGGCAGAGACGGCAGCGCAGCGGTAAAGCCCGGGCCCCTCTGCTGGGTAAGACCCTGCACGCCCAGCCGCACACGCGTCGCACGCCGTCGGGGCGGCCGCGGGAGACGCACCATCTGGATGGGCTTCCTGTGCAGGTCTCGCTCCGTCACCAGCTTCTCGTGGTCGGTGACGTAGAGGCCCTTCTGCGCTAAGGCCTGGATGACGGCGTCGTGGCCCAGCAGGGGCTTCGCAGCGTCGCTCCGGAGGATGAGGCTGCCGGCGCGGCAGTACAGCTCGGCGGAGAGCAGCAGGCCGAGCACGGGCGGCTTGATGTGCTCCTGGTCGTACTGGTCCGTGTAGAAGGGCTCTCGGAGCTCCTCGGGCACATTCTCTACAAAGAGGAAGGGGAAACGCTCTTACAAGACTTGTATAAAAGAAACAGCTTATTTAATAGCATCACTTACATCGTAAAAGGTTTCTTTTAGAAACAACAATAACCCTTTAACTGAACAGATATTTGACCATGGGAGACAGTCTGGAATGAGAGAGAGAGAGAGCTTTCCTTCACGGAAGATACTGTCCGAGCACATCATGAAAGCCACCGCCAAGCATCACGGAGAAACGGCTCCTGCGGCCCGCACCTCGGGGGAAAGCGCGCCCACACGCGCGCGGGGACACGCGGGACGAGGGCAAGGCTCCCGAAGCCCGTGCCAGGGACCCCCCTCCCACCCAAGCGGCCAAGCAGGAGAGGCGGCTGACAGCCGCTCCAGGGACCGCAGGCCTCGAGAGCTGAGAGTAACGTCGCCTGCCCACTGTCCACTGTCCCCGTGCCTCCCCCCGCGGGCCTCTCCCGGCCTGCTTGGCCTGTTGAGGGGCAGTTAGAGCTGAGGTTCAAGGAGAACCACCCTCAAATGTCCCGAACGCCAGAAAACCCTGTTACTACACCACCCCCGACCACCTCCGTCCAACCCCACTGAAGCCCTCCTGGGTGCCTGAGCGATCTGCCCCGGGGAGACAGACGGGCAGCTGAGCAACGGGACCAGTCTCTGAGCGCCTCTCTGGAGGCCAGGCCACTCCCCGGGAAGAAGGCCCGGCGAGCACGAGCGCCGGCCCCCCCGAGGAAGGGCGGGCAGCTGAGCAGCAGGCTCACGGGGAGCTGCAGCCACAGGACCCGGGCAGCCACCAGCCAGGCCTCGTCCGCCTTCTCTGGAGAGTCAGGGTTCACGGCCACTCACTGCCGACTTCAGGAGCTTCCTGAAGAGGCAGCTTTAGTGTAAGCTCAGGAATGTCACAGCATGAACAGAAGTCCAAAGAGCGTATTCACCAGTATTAATATACTCTGTAGCAATTTTACCTTAAAGCTTTTGAAAAGTCCAATCATTTAGAAAAATATCTTCATCAAATAACAGTATTATAATTACTGCATGTTCATTTTACATACCAGTACGGGTTCCGGAGAATTCAAGGATTTAGAAATAATCCCTACACCCAAGGACCTAATAATCTACAAATGGTCTGGACAGGTCAAGTTTGTCAATTCGGAAACTGGAGACAACAGTTTAAGCAACAAACGACCCAGCACAAAATGAGAGAGACCAAGTGTGTGCTTCAAGTTCAAAGCAGTAAGCACCACGGCAGGCGGACCCAACTGCAGCCAAAAAACAGGAGGCGAAGAACAAGCAGAAACTGAAATCAGAGGGGGTAAAGAGGGTCTCTAAACAGGAGCGGGAAGATGAAGACAGAAGACCCAAGAACTCGGGCAGAGAAAGGGTTCCGGTAGGAGGACAGAAATGGTATGGACCCAACAGAAGCAAAAGATATTAAGAAGAGGTGGCAAGAATACACAGAAGAACTGTACAGAAAAGATTTTCACAACCCACATAATCCTGATGGTATGATCACTCACCTACAGATAGACTTCCTGGAATGTGAAGTCAAGTAGGCCTCAGGAAGCATCACTACGAACAAAGCTAGTGGAGGTGATGGAATTCCAGTTGAGCTATTTCAATTCCTGAAAGATGATGCTGTGAAAGTGCTGCACTCAATATGCCAGCAAATGTGAAAAACTCAGAAGTGGCCACAGGACTGGAAAAGGTCAGTTTGCATTCCAATCCCAAAGAAACGCAATGCCAAAGAATGCTCAAACTACCGCACAATTGCACTCATCTCACATGCTAGTAAAGTAATGCTCAAAACTCTCCAAGCCAGGCTTCAACAGTATATGAACCGTGAACTTCCAGATGTTCAAGCTGGTTTTAGAAAAGGCAGAGGAACCAGAGATCACATTGCCAACATCCGCTGGATCATCGAAAAAGCAAGAGAGTTCCAGAAAAACATCTATTTCTGCTTTATTGACTATTGTAAAGCCTCTGGCTGTGTGGATCATAACAAACTGTGGAAAATTCTTCAAGAGATGGGAATACCAGACCACCTGACCTGCCTCTTGAGAAATCTGTATGCAGGTTAGGAAGCAACAGTTAGAACTGGACACGGAACAACAGACTGGTTCCAAATAGGAAAAGGAGTACGTCAAGGCTGTATATTGTCACCCTGTTTATTTAACTTATATACAGAGTACATCATAAGAAACGCTGGGCTGGAAGAAGCACAAGCTGGAATCAAGACTGCCAGGAGAAATATCAATAACCTCAGATATGCAGATGATACCGCCCTTATGGCAGAAAGAGCCTAAAAAGCCTCTTGATGAAAGTGAAAGAGGAGAGTGAAAAAGCTGGCTTAAAGCTCAACATTCAGAAAACTAAGATTGTGGCATCCAGTCCCATCACTTCATGGCAAATAGATGGGTAAACAGTGGAAACAGTGTCAGACTTTATTTTGGAAGGCTCCAAAATCAGTACAGATGGTGACTGCAGCCATGAAATTAAAAAACGCTTACTCCTTGGAAGAAAAGTTATGACCAACCTAGATGCTGCTGCTGCTAAGTCACTTTGTGTCCAACCCTGTGCAACCCCATAGACGGTAGCCCACCAGGCTCCCCCACCCCTGGGATTCTCCAGGCAAGAACACTGGAGTGGGTTGCCATTTCCTTCTCCAGTGCATATTAAAAAGCAGAGATATTACTTTGCCAACAAAGGTCCGTCTAGTCAAAGCTACGGTTTTTGCAGTAGTCATGTATGGATGTGAGAGTTGGACTATAAAGAAAGCTGAGTGCCAAAGAACTGATGCTTTTCAAACTGTAGTGCTGGAAAAGACTCTTGAGACTTGGACTTCTTGAGACTTCTTGGACTTGCAGTCCCTTGGACTGCAAGGAGATCCAACCAGTCCATCCTAAAGGAAATCAGGCTTGAATATTCATTGGAAGGACTGATGCTGAAGCTGAAACTCCAATACTTTGGCCACCTGATGCGAAGAGCTCACTCACTGGAAAAGACCCTGATGCTGGGAAAAACTGAAGGCAGGAGGAGAAGGGGACGACAGAGGATGAGATGGTTGGATGGAATCACCGACTAGATGGACATGAGTGTGAGTGAACTCCGGGAGTTGGTGATGGACAAGGAGGCCTGGCATGTGGCAGTCTATGGGGTCGTAAAGAGTCAGCCACGACTGAGCAACTGAACTGAACTGAAGGATCTGCCAACAGTTTTATAGGAGGAAAGTGAACCATTATGACTGATGTCTGGGGACAGTTAATCTAGCATTCAGTACTGAAGGTGAGTCTGAAGAGACCAGGAGATGACATGGGAGGGAGGCAGGGCAGCGACGCCAACAGGAAGGGAAGGACAGGGACAACCCTGAGGGCCCAGGCACACAGCAGCGAGAAGGGGTCAGACGGCGCCCAAGGTGATAAAGGCCAGAGGCACGCCACCAACGGAGGAAGGGAGACCAAGGAAGCATCTGCTGCAGAAGCAGGACCATGACCTCAGCTCCAGACATGCGGAGCTTGGAACAACAGCAAACATACCCAAGTGGAAATATGGGAAAGGCAACTGGGGATACTGGACTGTGGAAAGAGGTCAGGAGTAGCTGGACCAATTTGGGATTTTGGAGACATCTAAAAATAGCATCCTCATTTAATAATTGAAAACTCTTCCCTTCCTTCAGAGCCGCATTAACCAGCTGTGAGCCAGCCTTAAGCCTGACAGACTCTGCAGCGTGACGGTAAGCTTTGTCATGAACTACAGAATGCAGGGTCAGTGTCCCTTTAAATTCTTGCATCCCAGGAACTAAACGGAAGCTACTAGTAGAACAAATTTAAAAGTGAAATCATTTGATTTTAAGATTATAAAATGTATACATGATAGATTTTTTTCCTACAACAATGAAAAGTGACCATGACAGGTGACTTGGTGCCCAAACACCAGGTGTGTAAACTGACTGCTCGCCATCAGTTCACGAACTTTCCCACCACACTGCACATCCAATCACATCTACACACTGCACTCACATCCTTCCCCACCCGTGAGCTTCATTACAGCCTGGGGAAACTGTCAGCTCAGACAACATACAGATAAATATTAGGATTGTGTTAACAACAACAGAATGGGAAAGATTAGAGATCTCTTCAAGAAAGAGATACCAAGGGAACATTTCATGCAAAGATGGGCTCGATAAAGGACAGAAATGGTAGGGACCTAACAGAAGCAGAAGATATTAAGAAGAGGTGGCAAGAATACACAGAAGAACTGTACAAAAAAGATCTTCATGACCCAGATAATCACGATGGTGTGATCACTCACCTAGAGCCAGACATCCTGGACTGTGAAGTCAAGTGGGCCTTAGAAAGCATCACTACAAACAAAGCTAGTGGAGGTGATGGAATTCCAGTAGAGCTATTTCAAATCCTGAAAGATGATGCTGTGAAAGTTCTGCACTCAATATGCCAGCACATTTGGAAAACTCAGCAGTGGCCACAGGACTGGAAAAGGTCAGTCTGCATCCAAATCCCAAAGAAACGCAATGCCAAAGAATGCTCAAACTACCGCACAATTGCACTCATCTCACACGCTAGTGAAGTAATGCTCAAAATTCTCCAAGCCAGGCTTCAGCAGTACGTGAACCGTGAACTCCCTGATGTTCAAGCCGATTTTAGAAAAGGCAGAGGAACCAAAGATCAAATTGCCAACATCTGCTGGATCATGGAAAAAGCAAAGGAGTTCCAGAAAAACATCTATTTCTGCTTTACTGATGATGCCAAAGCCTTTGACGGTGTGGATCACAATAAACTGTGGAAAATTCCTCAAGAGATGGACATACCAGACCACCTGACCTGCCTCTTGAGAAATCTGTATGTCGGTCAGGAAGCAACAGTTAGAACTGGACATGGAACAAAAGACTGGTTCCAAATAGGAAAAGGAGTACGTCAAGGCTGTATATTGTCACCCTGCTTATTTAACTTATATGCAGAGTACATCATGAGAAACGCTGGGCTGGAAGAAGCACAAGAGGGAATCATACCGCCTTAAAAGACACGTGGGAAGATGACACATCCACGAAAGAAGGGCGGGCGCAGTGAAAAGACAGCCAGAGCGCAGAATTCAGAAAAGAAGAAAACAGAATCAAGCGAAATAAAGCAAACGGAACGAAATGACAGAGAAGCCGGAATCTAAAATCAATAGAACAAAAGAGAGACAGAGAAATAAAGGAGAAAGACAGACAGAGAAATAAAGGAGAAAGACAGACAGAGAAATAAAGGAGAAAGGCTAAGGCTTATCGACTTCTCTGTAGAAGTTCCAGAAATGCAGACCAAGGGGAAGAGAACTGAAGACACAGCTCAGAAGGCTTTCTCAGAAACGAAGAACACGAGTGTCCGGAATGACCATGTTTAGGAAGCTGGGAGGAGAGGTAGTGATGAGGATGTCGGAAGTGCATGTCTACAGCTGACTAATGAGAAGCTGCAACAAGAATATTCCCCCAAATTCGAAAGCGGCTATCAGAAGAATTTGCTGGAACAGTTGGTAGCATTTGTCTCTGGGCAGTGGAACTGGGGAGAGGAATCAGAGGAACAAATCGCTGTTCGTTACTGTCGCTTTTATCTGCAGCTCTAAGGCTCTGGTTATTTCGTGCCCTTATTAAGCTGGGTGCTTTACAGCACTGGACTCTGCTTCCGTCACCAGTCACATCCACAGCTGGGCGCTGTTTTCACTTTGGCTCCGTCTCGTCTTTCTTTATGGAGTTATTTCTACACTCTTCTCCGATAGCATACTGGGCACCTACGAACCCGGGGAGTTCATCTTTCAGTGTCATACCTTTCTGCCTTTTCATACTGTTCATGCGGTTCTCAAGGCAAGAATACTGAAGTGGTTTGCCATTCTCCTCTCCAGTGGACCATGTTTTGTCAGAACTCTCCACCATGACCCGTCCGTCTTGGGTGGCCCTACCCGGCATGGCTCACAGTTTCACTGAGTTAGACAAGGCTCCGGTCCATGTGACCACTTTGATTAGTTTTCTGTGACTGTGGTTTTCATTCTGTCTGTCCTCTGATGGGTAAGAATAAGAGGCTTATGGCAGCTTCCTGACGGGGAGGGACTGTCGGGGGGAAACTGGGTCTTGTTCTGATAGGTAGGGCCGTGCTCAGTACATCTTTTTTAAAATTGATACTTTCAAACTGTGTGCTGGAGAAGACTCTTGAGAGTTCCTTGGACTGCAAGGAGATCTGACCAGTCCATCGTAAAGGAAATCACTCCTGAATATTCATTGGAAGGACTAATGCTGAAGCTGAAACTCCAGTCCTTTGGCCACCTGATGCGAAGAACTGACTTATTGGAAAAGACCTTGATGCTGGGAAAGATAGAAGGCAGGAGGAGAAAGGGACAACAGGGGATGAGATGGTTGGATGGCATCACCAACTTGATGGATGTGAGTTTGAGGAAGCTCCAGGAGTTGATGATGGACAGGGAAGCCTGATGTGCTGCAGTCCATGGGGTCGCAAAGAATCAGACACGACTGAGTGACTGAACTGAACTGAATTGAATTAAGCCTGGTTACTTTTTTTTACTTGGACAAAAGTAAAAATGCATTTTGAAAAAAGAAATAGGGATAAAAATTAAGAAAGTATCTCTTTCCAGATTGTTTAGTCTAATGTACTAGAGTAAATCCTTCAAGTTATATAGTTATGCATATACAGGAAAACATTTTTTCACCACAGTATGCCTGTTGCTAAATAAAAGCCTCTTGATGAAAGTGAAAGAGGAGAGTGAAAAAGTTGGCTTAAAGCTCAACATTCAGAAAACGAAGATCATGGCATCCGGTCCCATCACTTCATGGGAAATAGATGGGGAAACAGTGGAAACAGTGTCAGACTTTATTTTTTGGGGCTCCAAAATCACTGAAGATGGTGATTGCAGCCATGAAATTAAAAGACTTTTTGGCAGAAAGTGAAGAGCAACTCAAAAGCCTCTTGATGAAAGTGAAAGAGGAGAGTGAAAAAGTTGGCTTAAAGCTCAACATTCAGAAAACGAAGATCATGGCATCCGGTCCCATCACTTCATGGGAAATAGATGGGGAAACAGTGGAAACAGTGTCAGACTTTATTTTTTGGGGCTCCAAAATCACTGCAGATGGTGATTGCAGCCATGAAATTAAAAGACGCTTACTCCTTGGAAGGAAAGTTATGACCAACCTAGATAGCATATTGAAAAGCAGAGACATTACTTTGCCAACAAAGGTCCATCTAGTCAAGGCTATGGTTTTTCCTGTGGTCATGTATGGATCTGAGAGTTGGACTGTGAAGAAAGCTGAGCACCAAAGAATTGATGCTTTTGAACTGTGGTGTTGGAGAAGACTCTTGAGAGTCCCTTGGACTGCAAGGAGATCCAACCAGTCCATCCTAAAGGAGATCAGCCTGGGGCGTTCTTTGGAAGGAATGATGCTGAAGCTGAAACTCCAGTACTTTGGCCACCTCATGCGAAGAGTTGACTCACTGGAAAAGACTCTGATGCTGGGAGGGATTGGGGGCAGGAGGAGAAGGGGACAACAGAGGATGAGACGGCTGGATGGCATCACTGACTCGATGGACATGAGTCTGAGTGAACTCCTGGAGTTGGTGATGAACAGGGAGGCCTGGCGTGCTGCGATTCATGGGGTCTCAAAGAGTTGGGCACGACTGAGCGACTGAACTGACTGAACTGATGCTCAATAAGGGCTTTTCTGTGCAAGCACTGTGCATGCATCCTGTCTTCAATATGAACAATCCTCTTGTCCTTGTTCTACTTATAAGGAACTCAAGACAGGTATTGTGCCAAAGGTACACAGCTGATAAATACAGTCTTAACTCTAAACCATGTAGCTAAACAGATTCAAAAATAACAATGGTCTGCCAGGATCACCAAACTGGAAGGTGGAAGAGGACAGCTTAGGGGCTATTTTCATTGTGCTATGATGTACCCACAAGTCTAAGTTATGAAAGTGTAAGTTTCAAAAAATTTCAATGCAAGGAAAAGGGAAAGAAGCCATAGCAAGTCTCAGAATGTTTCAAGAATATGACAAAAACAGATCATTCCATCCCTTAAGAATGCAAAACGGCGTACTGAGTATTGTAAATTAGGTCACTTTTAAGAACAAGACTTCAAGAACTGCATATGCTGAAAAGACAATGTCAAAAATGTCTATCATTTTGCAAACAGTACAAAACTGTGGTTCTTTAAAACAATAGTTTGGAGTTGTATCACTTTTTAAAACAAATGAACTGAAACTGCAGATTAGAAAATAAATAGGCAAAATCAAAGATAAGAAGAAGTTTCACCCTCCCTCTCATCTCCAGAGTACAAGATAAGAAATTAATACTTGAGAAAACTGAAACTCCACTCCCAGAATTGCAAAGGGGAAGAGACAAGTTTTTCTTGTGTATCAGGACTTAAGCGAGAACCTACCACGCTCATGTTACTATAAATAAATCCTGACTAGAGCCAAGCTTTGAAACTCACAACCACCTGAGAGGCTTGGGCCCGGGCAGAGAGCACAGCAACGGTCTTGCTCAGGGCCCTTCCCCACAGAGCCGAGTCAGCTCCAGTAACGGTATGAGGGGAGTGCATTTCAGAAATTTCAGCCAGGGGAATGCTGCCTTAATTTCCAAATCTAAAAACTGTGTCTAAGATAATTACTGAGACGGAAGCTGTGAGTATCAAAAACTCCAAGTGAAAGTAAACCCTAGAGCTTGAACTCTAAATCAACCAAAAGACACAAAAATGATCAGTAACATTAAAGAAAAAAAAAATCCTAGTACCAGTAATCAAAGAGTAAGTTACAAAGAGTCTGTCTATCAAAATGACAAACAGTTGCTAAACCCACTGTTGACAAGGAGGGACTCACCCAGGCCCAGGCCTCATTCCCACGACTCACACCGCAGCAGCTCAGTGCCCGATGCACCCAAAGCACGCAATGGACATCTGCTGGCTGAAAACGTTACTTTGTAAAATTTTAGTCATTGGCCTTGTTCTAAAGATATGCACAGATTTCACATTTCCCCTCCAGTCCCAGATTCTGCACTAGCAATCCCAATTTACTCCTCCTATCTGCTTTGAAAGCCCTGAGAATTCCCTCTAGGCCACCTGACTTCTGCAGCAGCATTCCCTCTCAAAACCTGAGTGGTTTTAAGTTAGCCTAATTCACCAGGTGCTGCCACGCTGCCGCTCTGGGGCCCTGTCTTACTTGATGGGGGCCCCTGAGTGCAGTCATCCTCTCCCCGAGTTCAGGCCGCCCCCCACTGCCTCACCCTCCGCCCCTCCGGGCCGCCACAGACACTGAGCCTCTGGGCTCCACACCGCCCAGTCGGCCCTCACCCTCCCGCGGGAGCTGTGAGCCATCATCCCCAGACCCCGCTTCCCGTCGGTCATCCCCGTGATACCCGGCTCTGCAGTTCCCTCCACGCCGCAGCCTCCAGGAGCGCGGGCCCGTCCCCATCCGCGGCAGCAGCCCCCAGAAGGGCGCCCGGGCACAGCGCGGGCAGGGGCTCCGCGTCCCTCCACGCCGCACGCCAGGTGTGAAGCCCACCCCACCCCCCCACTGCCCTGAGAGACCCAAGGGCCTCTTCCGAGCTGCAGAGCCTCACCAGCCTCCAGGACGCAGGGGAACCTCAACCCCAAGCCCAGAGCCAGGCGCCTGGGCAGCAGGGGCAGTAACGCACAGGGCGAGGGGAAGGCGAGGGCGAGCTCCGTGGAGCCGGCCTCCGATGGGAAGAGTCAGCGTGAGCACACGGCGACTGCCAGGCACCTGTGACGGCGACAGAGCGCCCGAGCCGCAGGTCACGTCTGCTGAACCCCGGCAGCTGCAAGAGCGCACCTCCATCCTGGTCTCTAGGACCCTCCCACGAAAGCAACCGGGACTCCTCAAGAAGTGGCTGCTGCCTCCCGAGCTGGACCAGCAAAGCACACGCTCAGCTAAGCATGCGTGCGTGCGCGTGCCAGGAAGTGTCAGAGCCAACAAGGGACCGGGTCAGCTCGCAGGACTCCGCTGGAGGGGGACTCCAATTAGCCAACCTAAGACAATCTGAACATCAAACAAATAATGACGACAAACGATTATAACCCACTTGAATAAACAAGAATGTCCATCCTGATGTAAGCAAATAAATGAATAAGCGTGTGAAAGAAAAAGAAGGGAAAACTGCTCCTTGTAGCAGAATACCATCTAAAAACTGGGATACAGTAAACGGGGTAATAACTGACTCAAGCAAGAATCACTATGGATGCTAAGTCAGTGGGCCGAAGTCTGATGAACAGGATGTTTCAAATTATCTCCCCGCAAACTGCTTCTTAATTAAAAATGGAAAATAATAATTTCACAGTGGAGAAAAGTAGCAGACACCACCTGAAGCAAGAGGTCGCAGTCTGGAGCTGCCTGGTGGCACAGTGGACGAGAACCCACTTGCCAACGCAGGGGACACGGGTCGACCCCTGGTCCGGGACGATTCCACACGCTGAGGAGGAGCCACTAAAGCCCTGCGCGACGCCGGGCGCCCGCGCGCTCCGGGGCCCTCGAGACCCAGCCGCGGCGCCCGGCACTGCAGCTGCCGAGGCTCGTGCAGCGAGAGCCCGTGCCCCCCAACGGGAGAAGCGCCAGGACCAGAGCGCCCACGGGCAGCGCCAAAGACCCAGCGCGGTCCAAAGGAAACCATCTTTTCTTAAAGAGAGAGATTCACCCACTGAACGCACATCGTGGGCCTCTGACACGGCCCCTGGGAACACAGCGCCGCTTCTGGGGCCACCCTGCCCGATCTGCGTGACTCAGCTCTACCATGAAGACACGGTTGACAGATCCGAATCGAGGGACCTTCTGTAAAATAAGTGGCCTACAGTTTTTCTAAGATAAAAACACACTTTAATAAAGGAAACAAACAGACACGGCAGGCTCAGACACGCCGGGGGTGCTGAGAGCTGGGACTCCCCAAGTCTCTCCCACCCCAGCCTTCCGATCCTGGGAGGCCAGAGGGTGGGGGAGCAGAGGGCGGGGCCGCCCGGCGGTTCCCCTCGGGCGCCTGCTGGGTGTCCCGGGCCAGGCCCCCAGGAAGGAGGGGGCGCCCAGGTGCACCTGCCACCGGAGAGACAGGGAGGAGAGAAGGGGCCGCGGAGGGGGCGCGGGGAGGGACGGAGGGGAAAGAGAGGAGACGTCGGAGGACCAGAGGGCTGGCAGCAGGGGCCGGGAGGGGTGCCGGAGGCGCCTCAGCCCCCGGGCCTCCACCCTCCTGCCCGGGCTGGCAGCAGGGGCCGGGAGGGGTGCCGGGAGGGGTACCGGAGGCGCCTCAGGCCCCGGGCCTCCCCCGTCCTGTCCGGGGCAGGGCTCTGTGAACTGGTTCTTCTCACTGCCTAGGGGCTCCTGCTGGGACCCTGCCAGCGGCCAGACCCCGTCACGGGGGGCAGAGGAGCAGGGGGCGAAAATTTTCAGATTATCTGAGACTTACTGCTCATCTTAGGAGACAGCCTGAAGCATTTAGGGGTGGAGGACACAGTGTCTCTAATTCATTCTCAAACAGTTCAGAAAATGGTATATACATGTATGTACACATACACACACGTGTGCCTGTGTCAGGGAAAGGGAAGGAATCATACAACAAGTGGGACAGAACGTCCCCAGCTGGTAACTCTGGGTGGCGGCTGTTGGGGAGCTCCTACTGTTTTTAGACACTTGAAATTATGCTGAGAAAAGTCACGAGACCTCAAAGCGCCCCAAATCAGTCTTCTCCCCATGTTCCTCACGTCACAGATCCACAGCACCTTCCAAGTGTGCACAAGCCTGGGGCCTGGGCGTCATCACTGGTGCCTCCCCGCCCCTCAAGCCCCAGATCAGACCCGTCACCACGCCCAGCCCAAGGGCCTCCCTTCTCCCAGTCCCAACGCACACCTCCCGGTCCCGCCCTCAGGACTCTTGTCTGAACTACATCGGTTGGGAAGGTCAATCTTTCGCACTCAGCGTCAGTTCTCTCCCTCGTCTGTCTCTGCAATGCCACTCTCGCCCTGCTCCAAGCCACTCTCTACGGTAGCCCGAGTCTGCTTCTTTCCCGTGGGCAGACCTGGCCAGGTGACACCCCACACCGAGCCTCAGGGCTTTCGATGATGTCCAACTTCTGCAAGGACCCAGCGCCTTCCTCTGATCCCCAAGAAAGTGGCCCAGGCCTGCCGCCATCCCTGGATCGCGCAGGGCCCCTGCTGGCCACGCAGCCTCGGGACCACGCTCCTGTCCCCTGCACAGCCTCTGACACCCCGGTCGCCACAGCTCAAAGTGCTCTTTCTCCCTACTCTTCACTCCCTTCCAGATTCCCAGGGGCCACTGACCCATCACTTTGGTCCAATTTCCCCTCAGTAAACGGCAAGAACAGAGTAGTTACCCCGCCTCTCCTTTACCTTAGAAAATGCACTTTTACTTTAAAGACTACTCAGTTCTACTAAAAAAAAATGCATACGTTTGTAAGACAGATGTGAAAACTTTAAAGATATTTGAAGTATAGGTAACTACTAGGAAATAAAAAGTCTGTTAGCCATAGACAGAACTCAAGGAACGTATCACGTGAAGGTAAGTGGTGAGCAGCATATGTACACAGAAAGGCAATGTTGTTATTCACTCGCTCAGTCGTGTCCGACGCTTTCTGACCCTGTGGACTGCAGCACACTAGGCTTCCCTGTCCTTCAATACCTCCCAGAGTTTGATCAAATTCATGCCCATCGAGTCAGTGATGCCATCCAACCATCTCATCCCTCTGCCGCCCTCTTCTGCCTTCACTTTTTCCCAGCATGAGGGTCTTTTCCAATGAGTTAGCTCTTCGCATCAGATGGCCAAAGTATTGCACTTAAGCTTTAGCATCAGTCCTTCCAGCGAATATTCACGACTGATCTCCTTTAGGATTGACTGGCTTGATCTCCTTGCTGTCGAAGGGACTCTCAAGAGTCTTCTCCAACACCACAGTTCAGAAGCATCAATTGTTCAGTGCTCAGCCTTCTTTATGGTCCAACTCTCACATCCGTACATGACTACTGCAAAAATTATAGCTTTGAAGTATACGGATCTTAGTCAGCAAAGTGATGTCTCTGCTTTTTAATATGCTGTCTAGGTGTGTCATAGCTTCCCTTCCAAGGAGCAAGTGTCTTTTTTAATTTCATAGCTGCAGTCACCATCCACAGTGATTTTGAAGTCCAAGAAAATAAAGTCTGTCACTGTTTCCACTTCTTCCTCTTCTATTTGTCATGAAGTGATGGGACCATATGCCACGATCTTAGTTTTCTAAATGTTGAGTTTTAAGCCAGCTTTCTCACTTTCCTCTTTCACCCTCATCGTCTTTAGTTCCTCTTCGCTTTTTGCCATTAAGATGCTATCATCTGCATATCTGACATTTTTGATATTTCTCCCAGCAATCTTGATTTCAGCTCATGATTCATCCAGCATGGCATTCTGCATGATGTATTCTGCATATAAGTTAAATAAGCAGGGTGACAATATACAGCCTTGACGTACTCCTCTCCCAACTTGAAACCAGTCAGTTGTACCATGTCTGGTTCTATTGCTTCTTGATCCACATACAGGTTTCTCAGGAGGCAGGTAAGGTGGTGTGGTATTCCCAACTCTTTTTTTCAATGAAGCAGATGCTTTTCTGGAACTCCCTTGCTTTCTCCATGATCCAACGGATGTTGCCAATTTGATTTCTGGTTCCTCTGTCTTTTCTAAATCCAGCTTGTACATTTCGAAGTTCTTGGCTCAGGTACTGCTGAAGCCTAGCTTGAAGGATTTTGAGTGTGCTAGCATGTGGCGCCCCACTCCAGTGCTCTTGCCTGGAGAATCCCAGGGAGGGCGGAGCCTGGTGGGCTGCCATCTCTGGGGTCGCACAGGGTCGGACACAACTGAAGCGACTTAGCAGCAGCAGCAGCATGTGAAATGAGTGCAACTGTACCATCCTATGAACATTCTTTGCCATCGCCCTTCTTTGGGACTAAAATGAAAACTGACCTTCTCCAGTCCTGTGGCCACTGATGAGTTTTCCAAATTTGCTGACATACTCAGTGCAGTACTTTAACAGCATCATCTTTTAGGATTTTAAATAGCTCAGCTGGAATTCCATAAATATTTATGATAATTAAATATGCATGAGACTAAGCAAACAACAGGCAAGGAACACGACATATATATGAACACTTTACAGTCTGAATGCTTAAGCGAGCCACCCGCTGGTGATGCTCACTCCGGCCTATGCATCCTCTGCCCCAGAAGCCTGAGACCCGCACCGATGCAGCAGGCTTCCCGACACGCCTGACGCGCAGGGAAGCTGTGGCAGGCGTGCTGACCCTTGCCTCCCTGATGGAGCGAGCGTGTGGCCTGCGTCACTGTGGGCCTCCGCGTTCCAACCTTGGCTCCGACTGGTGTGACCACAGCATCCCTAGGTGAGGCTGCTACAGCAGAAAGCGACGGGCAAAGCTCAGGACGGGGGCAGGGGGTCCACTCTGTCCTACATGTGAACCCGTCTCTCCCCGCGCTTCTCACTGGAAACTGATTTAACAAAGCATGTGATGTAAGCACTCTGATCTGGTTTGTGAACTTTTCTGCTCCATGACCTTTGGGGTGGGTGCCTGGCAGTGCACCTGGAGGCTAGGGTTCATCGAGGACATTTCCCCCCAGGGTACCTAGACACTTAATTCAGGGAAGAATATTCCAAGTAACAAATGAAGAAATCATGACAGAAAGAGAAATAACGAGACATTAAGTGCCTCCTGGTGGAAGTACAAAAACCTATGAAGTATGCAAAAAAAAAAAATCAAACATGAATCCGTTTAATTCTCTAAATTTAGCTGTCAGTATATAAGAAATGAGAAGGCAATGGCACCCCACTCCAGTGTTCTTGCCTGGAGAATCCCAGGGATGGGGGAGCCTGGTGGGCTGCCGTCTGTGGGGTTGCACAGAGTCGGACACGACTGAAGCGACTTAGCAGCAGCATATAAGAAATACAGGGGGCAAAAAAAAAAAAAAAAGGGAAGAGAGAGATGTGTGTGTGTGTCAGTCGCTCAGTCGTGTCCGACTCTTGCGACCCCATGGACTGTAGCCCACCAGGCTCCTCTGTCCAAGGGATTCTCCAGGCAAGAGTACTGGAGAGGGTTGCCATTTCCTTCTCCAGAGAGAGAGATAACAAAGGGCAAAGACGGCCCTAATTCGATACTGCCTGGAACAAACGAACCGGAAGACAAAGGGAGTGGACCCGTGAGCGGTGAGGCAGAGTGTGTGGTGACGGCAGGACTGCAGCCACGTTCAGCAAGGGAGCCCCTCCACGGCAGAGGACACGCGCCCCAGGGCGCCCGCCGCGCCCCTCTCGACGGCCGAGACACAGACGCAGCCGAGGTGTCCGTCGACAGAGGAACCGATCAAGAAGACGTGGCACGTGCATCCCAGGGAGCACTACTCAGCCACAGAAAGGGAGGAAGTTGTGTCTCTGCAGAGACATGGATGGACCTAGAGGCCATCACACAGAGTGAAGTGTCAGAAAGAGAACACCGTACCGTGACGCATATATACGGAATCCGGAAAAATGGAGCCGGTGAGCCTATCTGCAAAGAGAAACAGAGACCCAGACACAGAGACACGCACAGGACGCTGGCGGGGCGTGAGCTGGGCGGCCGGGACGGACACCCGCTACGGGCCCCCGCGTGAACAGGCAGCCGCGGAGGCCTGCCGTGAGCACAGGAGCTCCGCCGGGCGCGCCGCGCAGCAGGGGCTCACGCAGCCCCGCCGAGCAACTAGACGCCAGCGAAAAGAGCAAGGGAGCCCCGACTTTTGGAGACACTTATTGATGAAATGAGTGGATGGCAGGGATTTGCTTCAAATATCAGGCAAGGGGACAGATAAATCAAGGTTGGCCACGAGCTGTTGACTGTGGAGGTTGGGTAAAGAGTACATGGAAGTTTCCTGTTGATGTATGCATCTGAGATCTCCTATCACTGAGCAGCTTTGTCTATTTAAAGAGAAAGAAGGGTGTAAGAGAAGAGCGGAGCACTTTCTGTGATGCTGGGAAGAGCCCTGGCCTGTGTGGGACATGAGAGGACCCTGGAGTAGGGGCCATTCCTGAGTCAAAAAAAAAAAAAAAAAATCACTCCTAACACTCCCCACAATATCATCTCTCCTTCTCTGTGTCCAGGCGACTTCCCACTCAATCTGCCTTCTGTGCCTCTGGACTTGTGAATCTATGCCCGTCTCACCTCTTCAAATAATATGAGGTGTCAAAAGTAAAATTTCAAGGACTTACAGTCAAGCCCTCTAAAACCAATTAAAAAAGAAGGGGAGATAGCTTAAAAAAAAAAAAAAAACAAAAAAAAAGGATAGTTCTGCTGTTTCAGAATCTGTTACAAATTCTACAAAATGCACCAATCAGAGAAAAATTTATAAAGTCAGCAATCTCGTAATTTGAATGTCATTAAAAAAGAGAGAGAGAGAGAATGGAAAACAAGAAGCTGAAAAAGAATCTTGAAAGAAGCAGTAAAATGCCAGCAGAAAAAAAATGAAACCATCTACTTTGAAACTTTCCTTTGCTGAGGACAAATGTCATTTCAGATATATTTCACTTCAAGAGCCTAAAGTACTTAAAAATTAGCTTATACTCCCCACTTCAGAGCTAGAAAGCAGTTTGAAGGAACGAGCTGGGAGTGGGTGCCGCTGAACTCCTACGACGCACAGGCTGCCGCCCACAACAAGCATCCAGCCAGCCGTGCTGCAGTGGGTCCCGCCTCACAGTTGCAAATGAAGAAATATAGTAATTACTTAATAGGGTTGTTCTCAGAATTAAAAAAATAATGCATATAAAATGCTCAAAACTATATTTGACACAAAGTATGTGTTCAATAAATGATAGTGGCTTGCTAAAAAAAAATCGAATGTGCCTAGGACAATTTATTTATCTACTAAATAAATACCACATTCCTTAACGTGGCCCCTCAAGCAATCCCAACCTACCTTTCAAGCCGGATCTCCTGCACTCAGCACAGAGGCCTCCTCTAAGCTCAGGTCTCCGTCGCTGCGCTGACACACCCAGCTCTGGGCTCCCTGCCTGCACACGCACCAGGGGCTCCGCCTGGCGCGCCTGCTCTCCAATCAGCCCGCCTCCCTCCCCGTCCCCACCATCTCCACTGCCCCGGCTTTCTTCACCGACTGCTGGGAACGCCAGCGCCCTCCACAGCGCCCCCAGCTCCTCCCCTTCCCCAGGGCCCTGGCCAGTTCCGCAGCTCCAGGCTTCTGCCTGAACTCTGCTGTGGGCACACGCTGACCGCACCTCTGCTCTACAGCGCAGGCTCTCAGAAGACAGGCCCGGTTTACACACCTGCAGCCTCTGACCCGCTGAGACCACCCACTGGAGAAGGCAACGGCGCCCACTCCAGCGTTCCTGCCGGGAGAATCCCAGGGAGGGCGGAGCCTGGTGGGCTGCCGTGTATGGGATCACACAGAGTCAGACACGACTGAAGCGACTTAGCAGCAGCAGCCTCTGACCCAGCTGAGACCACCCACTGGAAACCCCTCCAGGGCCTCAGTGCTTTCACACTTTCTTAATCCTCCTCCTAACGCGGAGTGCTCTAATTCCGACTTCTCTTCCTCAGCCTCCTTCCGAAACTATTCTCAGTGTTCGCTACCCTAGATTCTGTCTCAAATCCTCTCTCTCTCTCTGTCTCATCCCCTTCCCAGTTCAATGACACTTCATACACAGAAGATTCCCAAATTGCTACTTTGTAGCCTCTCCTGGTCAACCCTCCTCCATACCCACATTTACAGCTGCCTACCTTATTGGATTTCTCAGATGACATGCTTGGCCAACCCATTAAGTTCAAGGTTCCCCAGAACAAAGGTGACTTCCCCTTCCCACTGGCCGCTCCAGTCACCGACAGCAAAGCTCAAGTAACCCTTTCTCCTTACAACCTCAGGCGACCGCGCCCCCACCCAGGCCTCCCAAATCCAGCCCTTCAGAAACACCAGGGACTAGGTCTCGGCAGTGTTTTTTCTACCGTTGCCTCTTTTCCGTTAATCCGACTCCTGGATTAACAGGAACAGTGGGCATACAGGACAGCGGTGAAGAGGGCAGCTGAACCCAGGCGCAGAACGCACAGCCGAACGCTGGGTGGTGTGGGGCGAGGCCCTGAGCCCTGGGCCTCACGTCCTCATCAGCGGCCCCGCACAGCTTCCACCTCTCAAGGCTGTTATGAGGACCAAAATGAGAAGGAACACAGAAAGAGGCTGGCACACGGGGGGAACTCCATAAACATGACCAGCGTGCCCATGCTGCCACCTCAGCGCTCACGACCTCGTGCCCAGACTCCTGCAGGAACTTCCCAAACCGGCCTCTCTGCTCCAGGCTCCCTCCACCCCAGTGCTGGCCACCGAGATCACAACGTCACACGTGCATGAGAGTCAGGTCTCAGGCAGGATTTTGACAAAATGTATTGGGATATACAAAGAAACATAATAAAGAGCATTTATAGTATCAGATAAAAAAGCATATTAAATAAAAATAGCAGATAAATAGCATATTAAAAAGCAGAGACATTAATTTGCCAACAAAGGTCCATCTAGTCAAAGCTATGATTTTTCCAGTAGTCATGTGTGGATGTGAGATTTGGACTATAAAGAAAGCTGAGCACAGAATTGATGCATTTGAAATGTGGTGTTGGAGAAGACTCTGAAGAGTCCCTTGGACTGCAAGGAGATCCAACTAGTCCATTCTAAAGGAAATCAGCCCTGAATATTCATTGGAAGGACTGATGCTAGATTCCCAAATTGCTACTTTGTAGCCTCTCCTGGTCAACCCTCCTCCATACCCACATTTACAGCTGCCTACCTTATTGGATTTCTCAGATGACATGCTTGGCCAACCCATTAAGTTCAAGGTTCCCCAGAACAAAGGTGACTTCCCCTTCCCACTGGCCGCTCCAGTCACCGACAGCAAAGCTCAAGTAACCCTTTCTCCTTACAACCTCAGGCGACCGCGCCCCCACCCAGGCCTCCCAAATCCAGCCCTTCAGAAACACCAGGGACTAGGTCTCGGCAGTGTTTTTTCTACCGTTGCCTCTTTTCCGTTAATCCGACTCCTGGATTAACAGGAACAGTGGGCATACAGGACAGCGGTGAAGAGGGCAGCTGAACCCAGGCGCAGAACGCACAGCCGAACGCTGGGTGGTGTGGGGCGAGGCCCTGAGCCCTGGGCCTCACGTCCTCATCAGCGGCCCCGCACAGCTTCCACCTCTCAAGGCTGTTATGAGGACCAAAATGAGAAGGAACACAGAAAGAGGCTGGCACACGGGGGGAACTCCATAAACATGACCAGCGTGCCCATGCTGCCACCTCAGCGCTCACGACCTCGTGCCCAGACTCCTGCAGGAACTTCCCAAACCGGCCTCTCTGCTCCAGGCTCCCTCCACCCCAGTGCTGGCCACCGAGATCACAACGTCACACGTGCATGAGAGTCAGGTCTCAGGCAGGATTTTGACAAAATGTATTGGGATATACAAAGAAACATAATAAAGAGCATTTATAGTATCAGATAAAAAAGCATATTAAATAAAAATAGCAGATAAATAGCATATTAAAAAGCAGAGACATTAATTTGCCAACAAAGGTCCATCTAGTCAAAGCTATGATTTTTCCAGTAGTCATGTGTGGATGTGAGATTTGGACTATAAAGAAAGCTGAGCACAGAATTGATGCATTTGAAATGTGGTGTTGGAGAAGACTCTGAAGAGTCCCTTGGACTGCAAGGAGATCCAACTAGTCCATTCTAAAGGAAATCAGCCCTGAATATTCATTGGAAGGACTGATGCTGAAGCTGCAATACTTTGGCCAGCTGATGCAAAGAAGTGACTCATTAGAAAAGACCCTGATGCTGGGAAAGATTGAAGGCGGGAGAAGGGTACGACAGAGGATGAGATGGGTGGATGGCATCACTGACTCAACGGACACGAGTCTGAGTGAACTCTGGGAGTTGGTGATGTACAGGGAGGCCTGGCGTGCGGCAATCCATGGGGTCGCAAAGAGCTGGACACGACTGAGCGACTGAACTGAACTGATAACAGCAGACGGGCTCCCCAGGTGGCATGAGTGGTAAAGAACCTGGCTGTCGATGTGAGATGCCTAAGAGATGCAGGTCCAACCCCTGGGTCAGGAAGAGGGCATGGCAACCCATTCCAGTATTCTGGCCTGGAGAATCCCACAGACAAAGGAGCCTGGTGGGCTACAGGCCATGGGGTCACAAAGAGCTGGACATGACTGAAGTGACTTAGCACACACACACATAACAGCAGATGATTTTATACTCTGCTATATATATTCTGTAGTTCATACCACATACTACATGGTACGAAAGGGAGAAAGACAGTTGATAAGGCTGAAATGATAAAGCGACACCAGGAAGTGGGTCTTAAGTTCTACATGAAGAACAAACGCTGGCAATTCCCTGGTGGTCCAGCGGTTAGGACTCCAGTGTTAGGGTAAAGAAGAGGCATTTTCACTGCCATTGCCCAGGTTACACGATCAAGAAAAAAGAACTCCAAATGTGAGAACTTTGCAAGCTTAAAGCAAAGTTATACCACTGCATAAATGGGTGAAATACACCAGACACAGCACAGTTCAACTTTTCCTTCTGCAATTTGCTTAAAGTAATTAGAGCATCATACCTGCTTACTGAATAAAATTCACCTAAACAAACTTGTTCTTCATTTGATCAAAGTTGTATCTGCCTCCTCCCACAAAATAAACTATTAAGATTTGGGTTATCTGGAACATTTTCAGTGTAAAGAAAAAGAATATGATTCCAAGCTCAAATTAAGTAAATACTCCGTCTGCTTTCTAGGTGCTACAATGCCAGTGCTTTATTCATTTTTTAAAGTTCAATAACTTCATTCTATGCCCACAATTGATTTCCAACTATCATCTTAAATGAGTCTTCCAATATATAGTTCTAAAATTTAACATGTCAAAAGTTAGAAAGTTTCTCACAGAAAAAGACTAAATCAGCACCCGAGAATCCTACATGCCATCGTTGAAGAAGGGATGCTCATAAGCCACAACTTAGAAGGGAGCTAGTGTTTTGAATGATTCACTGAATATCACTAGGCAATACCTCTGAAATATGCTGTCTACTAACACCTGTCATAAAACAGTGTCTGCAGCAAATGCAGAAAATTTACATCCAAAGAAATGAAACCTTACCTTTTTTCTACTCAAACAAAATGTACATACATAACCTTCATAATAATACACTAATTTCTCCTTACTAAGTGACTTTTGCATTGGAGAAGGAAATGGCAACCCACTCCAGTATTCTTGCCTGGAGAATCCCAGGGACAGAGGAGCCTGGTGGGCTTCCGTCTACAGGGTTGCACAGAGTTGGACACGACTGATGCGACTTAGCAGTAGCAGCAAGTGACTTTCTTACGGTTTTTTTAAGCTTGTTTTTCATTCCATTTTGAATCTGACTTTTATCCATGCCAATCGCTGCCAAGACAAATATAAGTAACAACGTCATTCATCTAACCCATCTGAGAGTAATATCTGCCGTTACTTAAAGAAAACAAATAAGTAAATAAGGCTTTTAACATGTACTATATGGACATTTTGCACACCTGGCAGATAAGAGGCTTACTCTGCAGAGAGGCGGAAGGAGGAAAGATCTGCAGGGCCCGCCAGATGTTTAATCTTGGGCGAACGGGTCTGAGCTCGTTCAAAATGAGAACACTATCCTTCTAGAGGGATGCTGTGGGACCAACAGAGCAGTGTGTTTGAGGCATCAGACACAGAAGAGGTGTGCCTGCTCCACCCCCACCCAACCCTTTAGAGTCAGACACTCAAGTCAAAGCTCCCCTCTGCCCTTATTCCAGGTGTGACCTTGGGGAAGCTGTTTAACCTCTCTCTGCACTAGGGACCTTGCATTTTCAGATGAGGAGCAGGCTACCTACATCAGAGCTGCGGTGGGCCCTGAGCGCACAACAGAACGCACAGCATCTCACACACCTCGCGCACACAACACATCCCACGGTGCTCTGCTTCTTCCTCCTCTTCTCCTCCAAGCAGGTTCAACGCCTGCTCCTCAAGAGGTCCAGGATCTAGTAAACCTGCCTGACATGCACCCAGAGGGCAGGCCTTTTTCTGGGTAGGAATCCTCACGAATCCAGGGCAACATGGCCATCTGTACTACAAGATTCTTCTCAGTTTCAGGAGGAAAGAAAATATTTTTGCTATCCCCTCTGCATTCCATTTTGTACACACTGCTTTTCCACAGAGGTGGAAATATAAATTTCTCTTTTTCCATCTTTTCTAAGTACTTAAATAGCTTCCATTTCTCCTCTAAATGGGTATTAGCTTCAGGAAACAAAAACACTCTAACACTTTGTGTTACCTCCCAGGTGCTACTCTACACATTCCGTTTCAACAAAATCTCTAAGATCTAAACTATTTCAAAGTAAATTTTTTTATTATATTTACTCCTGATGCCAGTTTTAAAACCTTTAACATCCTTCTACTTCAATACAAAGCATGAGAATTCAAATAAAACAAAAGCTGTCATAAACATCAAATCCCAGTAAGGTGAAGTTTCCCTCAAAACTAATTCAAATAATTTTCTAAACGCTGAGATTCATTCGCTAGTTAACTAAATATGCAGTCCTGCTAGTCACCTGTGTATGTATTCAGCTGTGTATGTTTGAACAGTTAAGAATGAATTAAACCATTTACCCACATATTTTCATGGCCCTAAAACTGGAAATAAGCCATCCTCTTACTCTCAAAAAAAAAAAAAACCCTGTATTTAACATCTGGAGAAAAGTCTGTAAATACTAACAAACTTTTCAAAAGATATTTTACGTATCCAAAATTCATTAACTAGGGCACAGAAATCTTACAGAATGAATCAAAGCTATCAGACGACACCACCTTCATGGAAACATCTCCGAGGGAAAAGCTAAACCTCTCAGAGCTCCACAACAGGGCTCCTAAACCACCAGCCAAGGAATTACACAGGAGGCCCTTTTCCTGTTATTTTGCAAAGACTGGGTTAAGGCGGGAGTGTCTGACTTCCCTGCGCTATACAGTTTGTGTCAACAGCACATGCCCTCAAAAAACTCTTCTATTAAAAAAAAAAAAATTTTTTTTTAATCCCACAGTAGGGAGTTGTTGTTTCTCTTAATTTATGAAGCCAAAATGTCTGGAAAAAGGAATGTGTCTGAACACGAAATGAAAACAGTACGTGACAGTCAGCAAGCTAAATACTGGGTTTAAGTAAGTGGTCTAACAGAGCCTGGACCGTGTTCGGGAGGACACAGCCTTAAAGAAGGACCACAAAAACTAAAGCCCTGCCCTCGGCCGGGGGCCACCGTACAGCCCACGCAGCCGACTCGCAGCCATGGTTACAAATGTCAGAATCCATGTGGCCTGTGTGCCAGCCACCTCCTTCCAATAATAACGAAACCAACTCAGATTTCTCGGCGCTGTAATCACAGCGATGACTGCGGGGGAAATGAACGCAGCACGATGAGGAAAACACCACAAATTAAAACCACCCCGTGTAAAAACGTGACAAAACCGGTCACGGGGGGGGGGGGACACAAAAGACAACAAACGCCCACTTCTGCTGCCCAATAAAAGAGACCTGGCGCGTCCCACCTGCCCAAACCGGAGGCTCCCGGCTCGAGAGCAAGCCGGCGCCCCCCCCTCGCGTCGCCCGTCGCGGCCCCGGGCCTGGGCGCCGAGCCCGGCGGGCAGGGGGCACCGCGGGACGGACGCCACCCGGGGCGCGCGCGGCGGCGGGGGAGGCAGGCACGGGCGGCCGCCGCCTACCTGTCCCGAAGGCCTTGGCCACCAGCCAGGCCAGATTGCAGGCGATTTTGGCCCTGGCGAAGTCGTAGTGGTCGAAGGGCTTGACGGCCGGAACAATGAACGTCCGCCTCCCGTCCCGGGGGTCCGCGGCATCCCCCATCCTCACGCGCTGCGGCCGCCGGCCCGCCCTTCACATGGCGCGCGGCCGCGGGCCCGGGGTCGGGTCCCGGCCGGAGTCCCGGGCCGCTCGGAGCATCGGGCAGGCCCCGCGCGCCCGGCCGCCCCGCGAGCCTCCCGCGAACGCGCGTGCGGCCGCCTCCCCTTTGTCTCGGCGCGGCCGGGCCCGGGCGCGGCGGGGGCGTCCTCAGCGGTCACGTCGCGGGGGCTGTCCAG
>SJYT01026667.1:296146-388335 GCA_006410635.1 Cephalophus harveyi | reverse complement strand
AGTGCGCGTCCCGGCGCGCGGGGCCGCTGGCCCTGCCGGCGCGGGCGGAGGCGGCGGGGAGGCGGCCTGGCTGGGCTCTCGGGCTTTCGCGCCGCGGTGCTGAGGCACAGAGAGCTGGTGTTTACTGAAATGCGTGCTCGGGGGCGCGCACTTTGCGGGGACCCTGGGGGTGGGCGTCATCGCCGGCGGGCCGCAAAGATGCGGAGCTCGGGCGCGGTGACTGGGCGCTTGGCCGGGCTCGAGGCCTCGGCTCTCCGCGCTCCGCTCCCGCCGCCTCCCTCGGGGGCGCAGCCTCGGCGCGCCGGGGCCCGGCGTGCCAGTGCCTGCGAGCGCGAGCCTGGCGCCCGCACACCCCCGCGGCTCCGTGTGTCCGAGCGGAGGTCAGACGCCTGCCTCCCGGCTCCCCGCGCTCCCTGCGGCGCCTCGCTCACAGCCGCACGGCCCGCGCGCCCCCCGCCGGAATCGCCCCCCGCTGGAAGCCCTCCGGGACGGCGCTGTCAGGCGGGCGCTCCCGGGGCCCCCCGCGCCCCGCGCCCTGTGCGTCTCAGCACCGGCTCCGCCACGCAGTCGTCTCTTTCCGCCGGCGACAGCGTCTGTCCCCCACGCGCGTGGGGCCCACCCCATAGGAGTCGCTCAAGTGATGTTCACGCTTGTTGGGCTGCTTTCTTCATTTCTCAATATCTCCTTTCAGAACGTTGTCCAATTTTCAGTTCAATTCAGTTGCTCAGTCGTGTCCGGCTCTTTGCGACCCCATGGACTGCCACACGCCAGGCCTCCCTGTCCATCTCCAACTCCCGGAGCTGGCTCAAACTCATGTCCGTTGAGTCAGTGATGCCATCCACCCATCTCATCCTCTGTCGTCCCCTTCTCCTCCCGCATTCAATCTTTCCCAGCATCAGGGTCTTTTCTAATGAGTCGGTTCTTTGCCTCAGGCCAAAGTATTGGA
Organism: Cephalophus harveyi; assembly: GCA_006410635.1. Classification (NCBI taxonomy): domain Eukaryota; kingdom Metazoa; phylum Chordata; class Mammalia; order Artiodactyla; family Bovidae; genus Cephalophus; species Cephalophus harveyi. The sequence continues at coordinate 387,389 of SJYT01026667.1, read as the reverse complement.
GCTTCAGCTTCAGCATCAGTCCTTCCAATAAATATTCAGGACTGATTTCCTTAAGGATGGACTGGTTTGATCTCCTTGCAGTCCAAGGGACTCTCAAGAGTCTTCTCCAGCACCACACAGTTCAAAAGCGTCAATTCTTCCGAGCTTCTGGGCTCAATTTTCTTTATGGTCCAACTCTCACATCCATACATGACTACTGGAAAGACCATAGCTTTCACTAGATAGATCTTTATCAGCAAAGTCAACTCTCTGCTTTTTAATATGCTGTCTAGGTTGGTCATAGCTTTTCTTCCAAGGAGCAAGTGTTTTTTAATTTCATGGCTGCAGTCACCCTCTGCAGTGATTTTGGAGCCCAAGAAAATAAAGTCTGTCCCTGTTTCCATTGTTTCCCCCTCTATTAGCCATGAAGTGATGGGATGTTTCCCCCTCTGTTAGCCATGAAGTGATGGGACTGGATGCCACGATCTTCGTTTTTTGAATGTTGAGTTTTAAGACAGCTTTTTCACTCTCCTCTTTCACCTTCATCAAGAGGCTCTTCACTTTGTGCCATAAGGGTGGTGTCATCTGCATATGTGAGGTTATTGATATTTCTCCCAGCAATCTTGATTCCAGCTTGGACTTCATCCAGTCCAGCACTTTACATGATGTACTCTGCATATGTTAAAGAAGCAGGGTGACAATATACAGCCTTGACGTACTCCTTTCACAATTTTGACCCAGTCCATTGTTCCATGTCCAGTTCTAACTGTTGCTTCTTGACCTGCATACAGATTTCTCAGGAGACAGGTAAGGGTCTGGTATTCCCATCTCTTGAAGAATTTTCCACAATTTGTGGTGATCCACACAGTCAAAGGCTTTAGTGTAGTCAATAAAGCATAAATAGATGTTTTTCTGAAATTCTCTTGCTTTTTCTATGATGCAACAGATGTTGGCAATTTGATCTCTGGTTCCTCTGCCTTTTCTAAATCCAGCTTGAACATCTGGAAATTCTTGGTTCACATACTGTTGAAGCCTAGCCTAGCTTGGAGGATTTTGAGCATTACTTTACTAATGTGTGAGATGAGTGCAATTGTGCAGTAGTTTGAACCTTCTTTGACATTGCCTTTGTTTGGGATTGGAATGCTGGCATAATCTAATTTTAGTCATTGTCCAATCCTCGTTTCACACACACACAAAATGGAAAGCTAGGAAAAACTTGAAAATTACCCCACGTCACACAACAAGTAAAGATTTGATCCCAGGATTGTCTTACTCCAGAGTCCTTTTTTTTTTTGGCCTTGTGGCATGTAGGATCTTACTTTCCCAGTCAAGGCTGGAACCCACACCCACTGCAGTGGAAGCATGGAGTCTTAACCACTGGACCTCCAGGAAAGTCCTTACAGACAGTGTTTTAACTAGTAGGGCTTCTCTGGTACTTTCTGCCCTTTAAGATAGAAGCAGGACGTATGAAGTAGCGGGTCGGGAAGAGTGCTTTGGACCCTACTATCCAAAAGGATAGCTTCACTGGCAAGCAGGCCCCTTTGATCCTGTTCGATTGCTACAAATACTCTCCCCAAACATAGAGGGCATTACAGATAGGCCTAGCTAAGGATGTGGGCTACAAAAGGAATGTGAATGACAGGAATAGTACATCACAGGGTGGTTGGTGTCATTTTTCAATAATTTAATGAATATTAATAAGGTATTTATAATAGGTAAGGCCTTCTGCTAGATCACTTGGGGGAGATAGTAAAATCAGCATATGGGTAATAGTTAACAAAGCACATTCATATAATAAAGACCTTCATTCTCACATCCATGCTGTGACATAGGCATTATTGTTATCTTTCAACTCTAGATAGGGACTGAGGGTCAGAGAGATTGACTTGCATGGGCAAGATTTCATGGTTGATTCATACCTGAGTCTGGCTTCAAAAACAAGCACAAGCTTTCGGGCTCCACTCCCTGGGCACCTTTCTTCCCTCCCCAGATTATGGAGGCTGACATGTTCATAAATAAATATAACACGACGTGATAAAAGAGGTAAGTGCACATGAAGTGCAGAAGGAACATGCAGGTAGGGGAATCGGTTTCATAGAGACTTCTGTTTGATTGAATGTACTCAAGCTGACCTTCAGCCAAATCATAAAGTGACAAGTCAAATTAAGAGAAACTTACAGCCCGGAAATCCCGTGGACAGAGGGGCCTGGTGGGCTGCAATCAGTCCGTGGGGCCACAAGAGTCAGACGGAACTGAGCGACTGGACTAGTCCCACCATAGCCTGCAAAGGTTGAAGGGAGATGCCAAAGCGTTTCAGCGAGCTCCAAAACCATCTGCAAGCCGATGCAAGGCGCTCCAGGCCAGCAACCGCGCCCACCCTGCCCTATGCCGCCGACGCAACTGAGCAGGAGTGGGGCTCTGTGTAAATGCTCGCTGAGTTTTATTGACAGCGATGTCAACCTAAATAAACGCGACGAGGGAGAGAAGGCGGCAGGGACAGCTGCTCCGACTTGTCCTTTGACTCACTGGTGATGCACTTGGTAGCGGTGGCCCAACTATGACCCCAGCTGGGGAGGAGTGTGTGTAGGAACGGGAATACAGTGCCTACACCAAGAGCAACTGTTACTTCTAGGGAGGCTGTGAAACCTGGGGTCATCGGAGGAGGCTGTTATTAACAGAGAAACACTCTGAGTACAAAGAAGAAGGATTCGCTTTCAGGGAGACAGACACTGTAATAGGGTGCTCTTTGTGATACCTTTAGAATGATCCCTTTGAACGACTGGCAATCTCTGTAGAGCATCGCGGTCAAAAAGAAATGCTCTCCGCTGCCTTCTTGAGGTATCTGACTTCATTAAAAACAGAAACAAAACCCAGAGATTCTTTGGGCCAGCTTGTCCAGCTGCACAGCTAGCCCTCTATGTTTTATCTCCAGGTTTGGAATCTATCCATCAAGCAAGAGTGACACTATTCCTACATGTCTATTCCTCCTCCTCTCTGTTTTAAAAGTTGATCTGCTACCTTGAGAAAACCATGATTCAAAAGAGCACATGAACCCAGTGTTCACTGCAGCACCATTTGCAATAGCCAGGACATGGAGACAGCCTAATTGTCCAGAGACAGCTGAATGGATGAGGAAGACGTGGCACATATTTACAATGGGGTGTTACTCAACCACTAAACAGAATGAAATAGTCATTTGTAGAGCTGCGGATGACCATGGAGTGAAATAAGTCAGAAAGAGAAAAGCAACTATCGTATATTAGCGCATATATGTGGAATCTAGAAAAATGATACCGATAAACCTATTTGCAGGGTGGGAATAGACTCGCAGACATAGGGAAGGGCCCTGTGGACACAGGGCCTGGGGGAGGCCTGGGAGACTGGGGTTGACATGTGTACACTCCCATGTGTAAAATAGACAGCGGGAAGCTGCCGGATAGCACGGGAGCTCCGGACTCGGTGATGATGAGGAGGACTGGTGGGCGTGGAGGTGGGAGGGAGGCCCGCGGGGGAGGGGATAAATGTATCCTTACAGCTGATTCGCTTTGTTGTACAGCAGAAATTAACACCACATTGTAAAGCAATTACACTTGATTTCCTTTTTCCTGGAAAATCTACAGTGACGGCCAGACTTCCTTCCTTGGCGCCATCCTCCGTTTCTCTGTCTTTAACTAGATGCATAAATGTTTTCATTCATTCATGAGCCAGTATTGACTGAGTATGAGGGTGCTGAGGCTGTAATGTCGAACAAGGCAGCCCAGAAAGCAAATTTTGAATGGGAAACTGAGAGCTCTCGGGGCCTGGACGGACCAGTTCTCTTCCTGTGGTCATGACTGTAGCTCTGTAGGCTGGAAGCCTTGTTACTTCATGCAAGAAATCATCAGCGCGTCCCTCGGAAGCAAACACTAAACTGGAGAGCGCTCGTTATTTCCTTGATCGAGCGCCTATAGTCACATGCTATCATCCACTTTCAGTTAGCTACACTCATAGCGCTAATGCTTACTGAGTATTTTCTGTGTATCAGACCCTGTTCCGCAAATATTAACTTATTTAATCCACCATAGTCCTGTTCCCCTCATTCGGCAAATGGAGTAACCAAGGTAGAGAGATCTTAAGTGGTAAAGATCTTATTTTGAAACGCGAGAGACTAGACTAAGTCCTTTGAGTCGACCGGGTTAAGGATGAGCAGGGCTGGTGAGACAGAATGCCTAGGTAACTGATGACAGTGAGTGCTGAACTGGCTGAAGCACAGCGGCATCTGAGAAACCAGGCTGGGCGGCGGAGGGCGGCAGAGCGGCTGGCACGCCGTCATTTCTAGACACAGCTGTGGCTTTCTTCTGCATAGCTAACAGAGTTTTATAAGGATTACATCAACCTTCACAACGACTCCAGCAAGGCCTGCGTGGTCTGATGCCAAGTGTGGAGCTGGAGCAGCTGAGACTCAGGGAGGCCACAGAACCTCCCAGCATGGAGCTGTGCGTCAGAGCCTACACCCCGCAGTGAAGCCTGGCCCTTGGCGTCTCAGGGATGGTGCTCCTGTTCCCCAGATCCCTAAGACACGTGTCCTGTGTTTCCCAGTCAGACCTGAGCCTCCTGTAACAGGCAGCGCCTCCACTGCATTTAGAATCACTGAAGGCAGGTGAGGAGGCTGGAGGAAACAAAAAGATCATGGTCTGGGAGCGGGGACCGCGGGGTCCAGGACCGTTGGAGGGACCCAGGTCACGTCTCTACTCTCGGATTTCCACTTCTGTGAAACAGAGGAGGTGGGGGTAGGCCACCTCTGAGGTTCTTCCAGCGCCATCTGTCACAGAGGGAGGGCGACGTCTCTGTCTTTTCCAGATCGTAACTGAAGGCTTCATCAGTCTGAGCTAGCGTTCGGGACTGTAATCTTTAAAGCGGAAGTCACTGTTTTATTTCCAGAAGGCACTCCGATGGGGTTGTGCGGAAAAGCTAGGGGAGGCCTCAGAGCAGGAAATGGGGTCCCGGAATCTGGCCGGAGGCGGGTGGATGGACGCGGTTGTTTGTGGTTAAATCCAGTAGTTCTGCCGCCTGAGTCGTCGAAGTCTAGAGTTTAGAACTTCACCAAGTCACTCATGCAGCTTGTGTTCTTTGTATCAGGTTCTCGATGGAAACAACCCACACATCTGCCAGCAGAGGAGAAGGCTGATCCAATACGTTATGATGTCCCTCAGGGTCGTATAGAGAGAACTAAAAGACACCAGGTGTCTGCTCAGTCAGTCGTGTTCAACTCTCTGTGACCCCAGGGACTGTAGCCCACCAGGCTCCTCTGTCCATGGAATTCTCCAGACAAGAATACTGGAGTGGGTTGCCATGTCCTTCTCAAGAGGATTTTCCTGACCCGGGGATCGAACCCATGTCTCCTGCATTGCAAGCGGAGTCTTTACCACTGAGCCACCTGCGGAGGCCCCAGGACATCATATGGCCAGGTAAAAAGAGAGGTGTAGAGATTTCCCTGATGGTCCGGTGGCTAAGACCTCGCCTTCCAGTGCAGGGAATGGGTGTTTGATCCCTGGTTGGGAGCTAAGATCCCACATGCCTCAGGGCCAAAAAACCAAAAGATAAAACAGAGGCAATACTGTAGCCAATGCAATAAAGACTTAAAAAATGGTCCACATCAAAAAATCATTTTTTAAAAAAAGGTACAGAGTAGTAGGCGTCAGGTGGTGTTTAAAAAACATGAAAGTGAAAGTGTTGGCTGCTCAGTCGTGTCCGACTCTTTGTGACCCCATGGACTGCAGCCTGCCAGGCTCCTCTGTCCATGGAATTCTCCAGACAAGAGTACTGGACTGGGTTGCCAACACACCTGATGTATTACTATAAATTTATGTTATGAAGAATCAAGTATATATTAATATGTGTGAAACTATCCTAAAGTAATAATAAAACTCAGTCTAAAACAAACAAACAAACAAAATACATATTCCTTGACTCTGCCTGGGTATTCCTGAAAGTTTGACCAAGACATTGGAGGAGTATGTGAGAGAGCCAGGTTTCTCTTTGGTAGCTTTTGATTCATATGCGTATTTACTTATCCCGAATATAACTTAATCCATTTTCAATATAATTTAAATATATTACATTTATAAATTAATAGTTTACATATAATTTGATCTCTTTTAATCTCACCTCTTCACTTTTCCCTGCAAGGCGACTTCGGCCCCCACCCCACCCCCAAACCACTGGAACTGTGCTCACAAAGCCCTTCGGAGCTCCTGCCGTGACTGCCTTGCTCCTGTTTCTCTGGGACCTGTGGCACGTGGCACTTGCGACTGCCCCGTTCCTAAGACAGTCTTGTCTCTCAGCTTCCATGGGCTCCGGGCTCTGTTTCTCTGCTGTCCTTCCAAGCCTAGCGGAGGAGATGGTCACACTCATCCTCGGGCCCCGCTTGCTCTACCCTCCCGCCCTCGGCAACACAGGGACGTCTTCATGGCTTCACCTCTCGTCCCTGGACCGGATGGCTCCCAGTCTGGATCTCAGCTTCTGACTCCCGGGTTCTGCTAACCGTGTCATCGTCCTTGAGCCCTGCATCTGAGCAACCCAAATGCCCCTCACTACCGATCCCTCTCATCTACTCCCATTATTTCTCACTTTGAGCCCACAGGTGAATGTGAGAATCTACCTAAACCTGAATTTTGACGATTCAGTAGATATCCACAACCAGTGAACTTTCATGATTTCAGACTGTGTGTCATACTGTCCTAGGCCTTTCACAGATGGCATCTTATTGAATTTAATAATAGGATAGATCATCGAGATGTTAATCACATTTTACAGTTGGAAAATGGAGACCCATAAGAGAACTGCTCGAGCTTTTTCTGGGGAGAATGGAGCTGACACTCAAAGGTCTGAGCTCCTGATTTCAAAGTCAGGAATCCATCCATCCCCACGCCTGCTTGCTGCCTCTGCCTGGCTTACTGGATGTGGTCTCAACATTTGCCTTGACCCTGAGGATCCCCTGCAAAACGGCCTTCATGGTGTTTGTATTTCTCCAGTACTCTACAGTCCATATCAGGTCAAATTACTTTCAAGACATTGAGCTTATTTAATCCTTTCCCAGGTTTATTGGTCTGGATAATTTTTTTTAACCTCCCGCCATAGCACCCTCTACCAGACCAATTGCTGCTGCTGCTCAGTCGCTTCAGTCGTGTCCGACTCTGTGCAACCCCAGAGACGGCAGCCCACCAGGCTCCCCCGTCCCTGGGATTCTCCAGGCGAGAACCCTGGAGTGGGGTGCCATTCACCAACAGGAGCTCTCAAATCCTCTCATCTTTCCATATCCGACCCAAATGCCACCTCCTCCAAGAAGCCTTCCCTGCCCCACCCCTGGCTTCCCTGATCAATCTGTGTCCTTTTACGGGATGTTTTTTCTTGAATTAAAATTCTTTCTGTATACTGCTTCTTAACCAGCATCAGGGCCTAATATGAAGTATTAGGAAGACCACAGGAAGTATTTGTTGAATAGAAGACAGAATCAGTGAATTAACAGTTCAGTTCAGTTGCTCAGTCATGTCCGACTCTTTGCGACCCCATGAATCGCTGCACGCCAGGCCTCCCTGTCCATCACCATCTCCCGGAGTCCACTCAAACTCACGTCCATCGAGTCTGTGATGCCATCCAGCCATCTCATCCTCGGTCGTCCCCTTCTCCTCCTGCCCCCAATCCCTCCAGCATCAGAGTCATTTCCAATGAGTCAACTCTTCTCATGAAGTGCGCAAAAAATGCACCTTAACACACACTCCAGGGCCATGAAACACACCCATGTAACTTTACTAGCTTATATGGGAATTAAAAATGGAAAGTTTATCTCTCAGTATTATTCTAAGTCATTTCCACTGGTTCCTCAATACTAGTTTATCGTGTTTTATTAGGATTTATACTGAGAAAATGTAGTGGGTTTTTTTTTGTAAACAAATTTTCTTCCTCTGAAAGACTATTTTTATTATGAGATTATTCCCTTCCTGATTTTTTTCTGTTAAAATGTCCTTTCTCTTATTAAATAGTCATGATTACTGGTGGTGGGTGAGCTTTTTGAATCTTCATTTAGAGAAATGAGAAGTTGATAACCCAATATCTGCTTCTCTCCAGTTTATTTTCTTGTTCATTCATTTGGGAACCATCCCTGCCCTTTGACATCCCAGTGGGAGACCTCCGCTCTAATCAACTAAGTGAATTAGTCCTGACTCGCTCCTTTAACGCAACTGGCTCTAAATAGCATTCAGAAAAACAAAGCACCATGTGTTATTTTTGTGGATCATATTTGCTATGGGAACAGCTATTACTCTTATTTCAAATATGCTGGTATTTGAACAAGTTGGGGCATATGGGCTAAATTTTCCTTTTTTTTCAGTCACTAAAAATATAAATCAAACCTTCCATTAAAGTGCTAGTTAGGAGCTATGCTTCAACTTTTGCGGACTTCTTTTTAAATGGATGTTGAACTACTGCGGAATATAGGCGACGGTCATTCTTTCATTATGCCCTACAGACAATTAGAAAAATGTACTGCTCCTCTCTCTGTTGTTTGGTCTTTGGGGTCAGGCTGCTGGGAGCCTGCTGAAGATATGATTTTGATTAACTGGAACAAAATATGGTGGCTTCCTTCTCCAGATTTAATTTTCTCATCTGCTCCCCATCTTCCTCCTCACTTTCTAGATCAGAGAAACACAGTTTCCTGTTTACTTTCTTCTGTTTTGATTTAAAGGTTCTGGATAAAACTGGAAGAAGGAAATTACAGCTTGAGCTTGAGCATTTGAAAAGACAAACGCTCGTGACATCCAAAATGATATTCTTTGTGGAACTTGGATAACTCAACATTATTTATCCCACATGAGAAACGCTTTATGATTAAGGTCTTCAGAATGAAACCTGGAGTTGAAAAGGAAGGAAAAGTGAAAAACGGCCCAGGGTGTTAAAAATATACAGAACTTGTCCTCCACGATTCCCACACAAAGGAGGTGTCCTGGAAAACAGAAGACTTGGTGCTTTAGCTGCTGCTGCTAAGTCGCTTCAGTCGTGTCCGACTCTGTGTGACCCCATAGACAGCAGCGCACCAGGCTCCCCCGTCCCTGGGATTCTCCAGGCAAGAACACTGGAGTGGGTTGCCATTTCCTTCTCCAATGCATGAAAGTGAGAAGTGAAAGTGAAGTCGCTCAGTCGTGTCCGACTCTTAGCGACCCCATGGACTGCAGCCCACCAGGCTCCTCCATCCATGGGATTTTCCAGGCAAGAGTACTGGAGTGGGGTGCCATTGCCTTCTCTGGGTGCTTTAGCTAATCCATCCCAATTCTGCTTAAACCTAGCTCTTGTTGCATTTTAAAACGTTTTTGTTACAATAATGAACTCAATTCAGAATAATAACAACAGTTTGTAAAAGAAATCAGATTTTTATTTGAAGGTAAATAAGACTGGAAATGCTCAGGACCCCCTGGACTCAAGCAGACGGTAAACCATTTTTTTTGCCACGAATCCTGTGGGTCTACGTTAATATTCACACAGCTGGTTCAAGCAGGTCTGACACCTGTACCTCATTTAAGTTTTTATTTCATTTGAAATGAATGTTGTTGTTTACCTTTCACGGGCCACTTAGCTAGTTTGGTTAACTGTTTGGACTGAGGGTGGGGGTAGGAGCAGGGACGTGGGAGTAGGGTCAGGACTAGATGGTGGGAGGTTCAGCCTGTTCCCAGATCTTGGCAGCACTTTGGAAAGTATGTTATTTTTTCATTAGGAAAAGGGAAAACAGTACAGATAGCTCAAGGAACCCTACGCTAATACTGCTGCTGCTAAGTGGCTTCAGTCGTGTCCGACTCTGTGCGACCCCATAGACGGCAGCCCACCAGGCTCCCCCATCCCTGGGATTCTCCAGGCAAGAATACTGGAGTGGGTTGCCATTTCCTTCTCCAATGCATGAAAGTGAAAAGTGAAAGTGAAATCGCTCAGTCGTGTCCGACTCTTATCAACCCCATGAACTGCAGCCTACCAGGTTCCTCCATCCATGGGATTTTCCAGGCAAGAGTACTGGAGTGGGGTGCCATTCAAATTAGAATACATTCTCATTGCAACTGAGTATATTTTTGGTACTTAAAATGCAATGTTTTTTTCATATGGTAAAAGCAATCCGTGTTTATTTGTTTAATTTAGAAAATACAGAAAAACAAATGGAGCAATAGACACCTGAAATTTCACCACCCAGAGATATACTTTGTCTATCCTTCCATTTATTTTGTGCTGAAGTGAGATCCTACGGTATATTCCATTTGTAACATGTTTCTTTCACTTGAGTATTATTAATATACATTGATAAAAATAAATATTCATCCAAAACATCAATTTAATGCATAGTAGAATTTCATTGCTTGGATGTATCATTTTTGTTTGTTTTTTAACCAAACTCCTGTTATAGGATATTTTTGTTATTTCAGTAATTTTGGTTCTTATGATGATGCTTTAAGCAGTGAACTTGAACACAAAAACTTGAACACAAATCTTTGCTTACTTCCCTGATTATTTTTAAATATGGATAAGTTCTTGAATGTGAATTGTCAGTTTATTTTTAAGTCTTTTGATATATATGCTATACTGCTCTTCTGAGAAGTACAAATTTTCATATATACCAGCAATATGTAGAGTGTACCGATGCTGGGAGAGATTGAGAGCAAGAGGAGAAGGGGTGACAGAGGATGAGATGGTTGGATGGCATCACTGACTCAATGGACATGAGTCTGGGTAAACTCCGGGAGATGGTGAAGGACAGGGAAGCCTGGCGTGCTGCGGTTAATGGGGTCGCAAAGAGTCAGACACGAACAACAACACTGATGTTATACATTTCTTCATAATTTTGTTTGCCTTGTTTTCCTCTTATAAGACTAGTTTCCCTTTATCTATTATGATGTTCATCTTCTTGTATTGCTTTCTGAGAGACATATATTAAAGAGATATATATTAGCTCTTTGTCAAACATAGTCATTTTTCCAAGTTTACCTTTTCTCTTTAATGTTAGAGCATTTTTTGATGTATTCATTTTTCTGTAGTCAGCTCTGTCAGTCTTTTCCAGTTTCTGCCTTAAATGTTAAACTTTAAAAGGCCCTTCCTCCTCTGCCTCCCACTGAAGGTTACATGAATACACACACATGAATGAATACATGGATCGTTACAGGTATGTTATCTGCAGAGATGCTGAGACTGTACTTACTATTTTGATCATTTTTATTAAGAACATTTTTATTCTAGGTAGACATGCAAGCATTTTAGTCTGAATTATACCAACAGTGTCGATTATGAAGACACTTTCACAGTGAGTGCCGTTAAGCTAATCTACGTCTCTGACCAGTTTTCCCCACTTTGCAGTTAAACCACTCTCATCTTTTTTCATTTTCTTTTTGATCTCTTACTGAGGTTATTTTTATTGGGATTAGTTCCTTTCCATGTAAATTTACAACCAAGCGTTTGTCTTTTGGTAAGACATTTTTGGCCAAATCAAATTCTAACAGCAGCCTGCAATTTTAAGTTTTCTTTCCTGGCCTACATTTTAAACAAGTTCAACTTTCCTGAATCACATTTTAATACTTCTAATTCTGTTTAAAAATGGGATTCTCCAAACAGCTGTTTATTGCAATTTTTACTGTATGTAGTCTGGCTTGTTGTCTTTGAAGCTTTGTGTCGCTTCTTTCTTTTCATGATTTTTCATTACGAGCTGGGTGAAAGGCTGATGGGTGAGAACGGATGGAGTGCAGTGTTTCACCCTATGGCGCACGAGAGAACACAGTGGGTCCACTTTGCCAGCCCAGGGACGGTGAGTGAAGCGGTGGCTTAAAATGTGCCCACAACTTCTTCTCCAGGGGACACTCCCTCCAGATCACGCAGCGCGACGCCCTTTCCCGAGAGTGCGGGCTAGAGCAAGGGACTCGGCTGCAAAGACCAGGAGGAAGCGCGGGGGCAGTGCCCACGGGCCAGCCCGGGAGATGGCCGGGAGGCCGGCGGCCTCTGCCCGCTCTCATCTGCTGCTCCTGGGAGCCTGCTGCCCGGCGGTGGACACCCCCGAGGTTTCCGGGGGCCCGCTCGGCGACAGCCCTGTGGGGCACCACGTGGGGAGCGGACCCTCGGTCCGGGTCCTCTCCTGGGGGGCTGCGCCTGGTGCCGACCCCCAGAGACCGCGAGGCCGCCTTGGGCCAGTGTGTTCTGGAGAGACGGTGAGCCAGGGGAGGCGGCCGGGTGGAGGCTTGCTCTCGCTCAGGGGTGCTCCGCTAACTACCCCGCTCCCCGCAGCCCGCCTCTCTCAGCCCACCACCTTCCTCACCTCTGACCTCCCTTCTCCTCCCCCATCACTGCCCCCCACCCTTTTCTCTTCCAGTTGCACAGCGACGGGAAGGCTCCTGGATGCCCGGGAGGGAGGGCGCAGCCCTGGAGATTAGGCACCCCCCAGCTGAAGGTGGGCACTTCCGCGGCACAGGCGCCCGTGGGACGCAGAGGTGCCCTCCATCCTTCCACGGCGGGCGGCACTTTGTGCCCACAGCCGGCGGGCAGCACAGGACTTCAAAGGAACCCTTGGGAAATCGGTGTTTTATTTAAAGTCCGGGGATGTTTAAAAGTAACCGTAATACAAACCTCGCGACTGGGACTTCCGGGTGGTCCTGTGGTAAAGCTTCTGCGCTCTCATTGCAGGGGCACGGGTTCCATCCCTGGGCTAAGACCCCGTGTACCATGGGCCAAAGGCACAGCTTCCATCCCTGAGAACTAAGACCCGGTGTGCCATGGGCCAAAGACAAACCAGTAACTAAGATAGAACACAACGGTTGCTGGAGATTACGCTAAAAAAGCCGGGGATCAGTCAGTTTCGGTAGCTGGTTTTTACTGATGAACAGAAGGGAGAGTAGAGCCTGAAGCCCTGACAGGCCTTTTCCAAGAAGAAAACTTGCTGCCGGGGAGGGGGTGAGCAGCTGAAACCTCGGAAGTGAAGCCTGTTTGTGCCGCCTTTCAGATTGCCTTGGGCCTGGTGAGATGGCTCACGGAACCGTCCGTTCCCTTGGGGCTCGCTCGGCCTGGACCCTGCACGTGGGGCTGCGGGCCTGTCCCCCCCGCGAGGCAGTGGGAGTCGCTGGAGCAAGTGATCCGAGACAGCGACGGATGCGTGACAACCGAAGCTTCAGTGTTTGCTCCTGCCACTCACACAAATAAACCATTTAATTGCCTCTCCCCCTTGTGGGGGCTTCCCCAGTGGCTCAGCTGATAAAGAATCTGCCTGCAATGCGGGAGACCTGGGTTCAGTCCCTGGGTTGGGAACATCCCCTGGAGAAGGGAACATTCCCTGGAGAAGGGAACATCCCCTGGAGAAGGGAACGGCTACCCACTCCAGTATTCTGGCCTGGAGAATTCCATGAGCTGCATAGTCCATAGGGTAGCAGAGAGTTGGACACGACTGAGCAACTTTCAGTTTTACACTTTCCCCTTTTTAAAATAGGTCTCTTGACAAATACTTCCTGGCGTCCACCAGCTACCTGTTTTGTGTCTTGAGGTAATTTGTTTCTTTCAATAAACTGTTTTCCCCCAATCACTTCCAACTAAACATCCAAAACGACAGCCATTTTACAGAATAATTGTATGTGATAAGGCAATAAAAACTCAAAGTAGTGGTGTGTTTTAGCAGGACCCTGTTGTGGCCTGACGTTGCAGACGACTGTCTGAGACGTGACCAAATACAGTAAATGTGTGAGCTGTGCTCGCCTGTAAGTTGCATGCCAGCCGAGCCCCCGAGCTTGGACAGAACTTCAACACCGGAAAAATAGGGTCACTGCTTCCATTTTCGGAGAATGCAATGGCACCCCACTCCAGTACTCTTGCCTGGAAAATCCCATGGATGGAAGAGCCTGGTAGGCTGCAGTCCATGAGATCGCTGAGGGTCGGACATGACTGAGCGATTTCCCTTTCACTTTTCACTTTCCTGCATTGGAGAAGGAAATGGCAACCCACTCCAGTGTTTTTGCCTAGAGAATCCCAGGGACGGGGAAGCCTGGTGGGCTGCCGTCTCTGGGGTCGCACAGAGTCGGACACGACTGAAGTGACTCAGCAGAAGCAGCAGCTTCCATTTTAAAGCTGACAAAGATTCAATTAAAAAAATCACTCAGCACGGCTTCAGTTGATGAAATGCTGGAATAGCAGTGGTAATTCCAAGGATCATGTTGTGTTGCTTTGGACAGTCCGAGGGGACTAGTGAAAATGCTGAATAAAACAACCTGGACTTCTGCGACACTTCCGTGGCTCCTCAAAAACCTTTTAAAAAACTAAAAAACAACTTAAAACAAAAAAATGAAACCTAGAATTGTTTTATTGCACTCTCTAAAAAATTCTTAATTAATTAAAATATAAATTAATTATTGTAATTTAGAACATTACATGGACTTTATTACAAGGTGTTTTTTACCTGATTCAGTAGAGTCCCAGGTACTTTTTTGCAGAGGAAATTCTCTAAAAGAAAATAAATTACCACAGTTTTTCCAGACAAATGTCCTCAGTTCAGTTCAGTTCAGTCATGTCTGACTGTTTGCAACCCCATGAATCGCAGCACGCCAGGCCTCCCTGTCCATCACCAACTCCTGGAGTTCACTCAGACTCAGCTCCATTGAGTCAGTGATGCCATCCAGCCATCTCATCCTCGGTCGTCCCCTTCTCCTCCTGCCCCCAATCCCTCCCAGCACCAGAGTCTTTTCCAATGAGTCAACTCTTCGCATGAGGTGGCCAGAGTACTGGAGTTTCAGCTTTAGCATCATTCCTTGTTCTTTCTAAATTCCAACTGGAACTAAAACTACATTATGTGAAAGATGCTTGCCAAGAGTGTGGTTGGTTTTTGATCAAAGGCCTTATTGAAACACACACTTTCCTAACAGCATCGTTTTCCAAAACATCTTAAAATAAAAAGCAAGAACACAGCTCATGAAGGGAGAGCCAGGCTCTGCAGCTCACGTTCGATTTGTTTTACTTGGTGTGTGTGTTTTCGGAACTTGTTTTTTTTAAAAAAAAAAAAACAAAAAAATAAAGCACCATAACAACAATCCTTTGGAGTAAAAGTGAGGGATGAATATAGTGTTCCAGCCAAGTTGTAAATCTCAGCAAAGAGAGGTTTGAATGGCAAGTGCTGGGCAGGACGGACCCTGGGTGCAGTATAGCCAGAGGGCAGACGGGCCTTGGGGAGGCTCCGGGCCCCTCCCGCCCCAGCCTGTTGCCGGCTGAACAGAGGCCGCTGGGGCTGCCAGGGGAGTTTGCCCAGGAACCTCAAGGGCACGGGGAGAAGTTCACTGGACTTCTGAGAGGCCAAATATTATTTTGGCACATGCATTTCATCAGCTAATAACGGGCATTTGACGTTCAACAGAACTAAGACACTTCAAGCTTAGTGTATTATGTTCCCAGTCTGGTTTTTGTTTGCGTTTCCCCTTTAACTTCGTGTTCTGTCTTAAAGCACAGAAACACTTCCTAACCATCAAAATCAAACAGGCATCAAAAACCATGGTTTACTGTTTAAATTTAATACAATTCTCTTTTTAAAATAAAGAAGGCCGTCGCGGCGCTCACCTTGGAGCCGTGCGGAGACGCGTGTCCCTGCCGGCTGCGGTCTTCTCTCAGGTCTAGTTAGACACGATTCCTCGTTGACATGTCACTGGATTTCAGGGAACGAGTTACAGAGCATGTTCTCCTGGGAAGGCGGAAATAAAAATGCGTTGAGAATGGACTAATGTAACAGTTCTCAACATCTTTATCCTCAATTGCCCATTTTTAATTTCCTATATCAGTTGTCATTTGAATAGTACCCAATACAGAAGAAGCATGTCTAATTAGCCTATTAAAAAAAAAGGCTTAATAACACAAGACGAAGACCACACGGGTGTCAAAGTCTTACTCTGCACCACTCTGCGGTCATTTGGGGGTCTTTCTCAGCCTGGGCGTGCCCCGCGCGCTCCCCTGCCCCGGCACCCCTTGGTGGCGGGTGCGGAGCTGGGTGCGTGAGACGGTGCATCCAGGGGCCCTGGGCTGCGGAGTCCTTCCGGCTCTGCACTCGCCTGCAGGGCGACTCACCTCTCTGGGACTCGGTTTCCCCATCTGAAGTAGGGTGTTGAAGAAAGCGTTAGGAATAGCCTATGCTAAATTAAATCACAGTTGGCATCTAAGTCTGCCTTCTAACACGGTCTCTATAATTCCATAAAGATTTACCCACTCTATATAGACAATGGAATACTACCCAGCCACAAAAAGAGTGAAATAATGCCATTTGCAGCAACACGGATGCAACTAGAGGTTACCATACGAGGTAAAGAAATCAGAGAGAGAAGACAAATCTATGCCGTCACATATTTGTGGAATTTAAAATGAACCTATTCTGTAAAACAGATCCCTGGACATAGAGAGCAGGCTTGTGGGTGCCAAGGGGGAGGCACCCTTGGGAGACAGGTGGAATGGGGTTAGGGGTTAGCAGACCCAGGCTATTACATGTAGAATTAGAACAAAGTCCCACTACACAGCACGGGAAACTGTATTCCATATCCTGTGATAAAGCATAATGGAAAAGAATACTTTTTAAAAAGAACACATACATACATATAACTGAACCACTTAGCTGCCCAGCAGAAATTAACACAGCATTGTAAATCAACCATACTTCAATGGTTCACTTTTTTGCTTCATCGTTCCCCCAATTTTATGAAATACTACTGTGTCTTCAGTCTTTCAACCTAGTGAAGTAATTTCAGAAAACATTGCTTGATTTTAAATGATTTATTCATGAGCCGTGTTGTTAGTAGAAAATGCTGGCATTAAATCAATGTATCATAAGACACTCCTGCTCAAGTTCAAAATGTTAGAATAACAGGGCTTGTCTTCAGCGCCCACTGCAACCATTTGAGGGTATAAATCAGGCAGGGCTAGTTTTACTTTGGTTTAAAATATTGCTTCTCTGGTGGCTCAGCAGTAAGGAGTCTACCTGCAGTGCAGGAGATGCTGGTTTGATCCCTGGGCTGGAAAGATCCCCTGGAGAAGGATATAGCAACCCACTGCAGTACTCTTGCCTGGAGAATCCCATGGACAGAGGAGCCGGGCGGGCACAGTCCACGGGGTCACAGAGCGTCAGAGAGGACTGAGTGACCAAGCCACCCAGGAAACTTAGAGCATTTCAGTAACTTCACAGAACGTCACAGAAAGTAACACAAAGCACAGGCCTTTGATCTTTGTCAAATCTGGATATTTGGCTGTATTTGCTTCAATTTTTTTAAAATAAAATGTTACAGGTGCAGTTAAAGCCTTCTATCTACTTTCCCCATCTTGTTCCTCACCCTCTGCCTCCCACGTATGAATTATTATGCAACAAATGCTTTCTCCCTTGCATATTTTTGTAATTTTAATACATATGATATATACAAATAAAGCACATTACTGACATACAGTTTTAAGCTTTATGTTAATGATGTTTCAGTGCTCACATTCGCCCATGTTAACCCGCTTCCGCTCATTCGTTTTGGTTCCTGTATGGCGATCTTTTATGAGCATGTAGTTCAGCTTATGAGCCTAATGGCAGAAAGTGAAGAGGAACTAAAGAGCTTCTTGATAAAGGTGGAAGAGGAGAGTGAGAAAGCTGACTTAAAACTCAGCATTCAGAAACTTGAGATCATGGCATCCAGCCTCATCACCTCATGGCAAATAGATGGGAAAAAAAAATGGAAACAGTGACAGACTTTATTTTCTTGGACTCCAAAATTACTGTAGATGGTGACTGCAGCCATGAAATTAAAAGACGCTTGTTCCTTGGAAGAAAAGCTAGAACAAACCTAGATGGTATATTAAAAGAGCAGAGAATTTACTTTGCCGACAAAGGTCCCTATAGTCCAAGCTATGGTTTTTCCAGTAGTCCTATATGGATGTGAGACTCGGACTATAAAGAAGGTTGAGCACCAAAGAATTAATGCTTTTGAACCGTGGTGCTGGAGAAGACTCTTGAGGGTCCCTTGGGCAGCAAAGAAATCAAACCAGTCCATCCTAAAGGAAATCAAACCTGAATATTCATTGGAAGGACTGATGCTGAAGCTGAAGTTCTAATACTTTGGCCACCTGATGTGAAGAGCTGACTCACTGGAAAAGCCCCTGATCCTGGAAAAGATTAAGGGCAGGAGAAGGGGATGACAGAGGACGAGATGGTTGGATGGCATCACGGATTCAATGGACATGAGTTTGAGCAAACTCCTGGATATAGTGAAAGACAAGGACACGACTGAGCTACTGAACAAAAACAATCTCAGTTTATGAATCCATTTTATTATTAGTGAATATTTAGATGGTTTCTAGTCGCTTGCTGTTGCAAACAGTGTCATTAACACAATGTTCTTATACTTATTTACTTGGGCATGTGTGTGAGAGTTGCTGAGATGAAGATGCACCTTTTCAACCTAAATATGTATTTCTCAGTGTTCTCCAAAGTGTGGATTTCTCTGCTCCCCATCCATACCAACACTTGACATCATCTGATGTTCACATTTTTTCTGATCCAACTATGTAAATGCTACTTCATTTTCATTATAATTTGTGTTTCTCTGATTGCAAGTGAATTGGAGTGCTTTTGTTTCATGTTAATTGAATTTCTTCTGTGACTTGTCTATTTGTATCCTCTGCCCATTTGGCTTTTGAGTTGTCTTTGCTTAGATTTTTCCTTTGTGCATTGCATGAGGTAGGTATGTAATTTTTTCCCCACATGATTAATCAGACTTTACACCACCATTTATTGAAGCATTTGTCCCTCCCCCCCCCAGATTTGTAATGCCATATACAGTTTCCATGTAGGAATGGTTTCATTTTGTAAACCTTTGTTTGCTGTTATTGGTCTATTTTCCTATTACTGAACCGATATTAATTGTAATAGCCACACTTAATTATCGTAGCTTATAACAAGCTTTCTTACATGGCGGGGAAATTCCTTTACCTTGTTCTTTATTCTTTGAAAGCATTTTTTCATGTAAATTTGAGAGTTCATTTGCAAAAACTCTGTAGAGATTTTGGTTGGAAATATAGTGAGTTCAGAGATTAATTAGGAGAGAAGGAGACATTTTTACAATATTGAATCTTATTTAAATAAGTCTTATTTATCTTATCAATAAATAAGATATAGCTCTACTTTTATGACTTTTTTATTTTTTTAACTAGTTTCAGATTTTTTTAAAAGGTCCCCAACATGTTTTGTTAGATTTACGACAAAGAATCTTATGGGTTTGGGTACTGGGCCTTCTCCAGTGGCTCAGGGGTAAAGAATCCACCTGCCAAAGCAGGAGATGCAGGAGCCATGGGTTCGGTCCCTGGGTCGGGAAGATCCCCTGGAGAAGGAAATGAACCCACTCCAGTACTCTTGCCTGGGAAGTCGCGTGGATAGAGGAGCCTGGTGGGCTACAGTCCATGGGGTTGCAAAGAGTCAGATGTGACTGAACGTGTTTCAGGGAAGAAGAGATAAATTCAGGTTTTTAAAGCTCTACCATTAGTTCTAGTCACTTGTTGATTCTCTGCGCTTTCTGTGCTGACTGTGACAATTGTCATTTGGGAGTTATTGTAGTTTGTTTGTTTCTTTTTTTTTTTTTCCAACTTTTCACTTTTCTTTTTTCATCTCTGACTGCTGAGGCTTAAATTTCTAATACAATAGAATACGATCAACGGGTGACCATGTCCTCCGTCGTTCTTGGCCCCTACGCTTCCTCAGCAACGGCATTCATTCTCCATCGTGTGTAGCACGTAGCAGTCTGCTCAGGCTGCCAGAACAAACACCGTGGATTAGCTGGCTTAAACAGCAGAATCGTATCTTCTCCCAGCTCTGGAGGATCGAAGTCCATGATTGAGGCTCCAGATGACTTGGTTTCTGGTGAGGGCTGTCTACCTGGCCTGCAGACAGATGCTTTCTTGCTGTATCTTCACATGCGCTCTCCCTTGGTGCCCAAACACGTGCATGCACACACACACACAACACACAACACATGCACAACACACACACAACACACGCACAACAAACACAACACATACACAACACACAATACATACACGCACACACACACAACACATGCACACAACACACAACACATGCACACACACAGCACACACACAACACATGCACACACATATAACACACAACACACACGCGTGCACACACAACACAACACACACACAACACACACACACACGCACACATAACACACACAAGCCCCCTGATGTCTCTTCTTAAAAAGAAACTAATTCTATCAGATCAGGGCCCCACCCTTATGACCTCATTTAACCTTAATTTTTCCCTAAAGACCCCATCTTCAAATAAGCCATAAAAAAGGCTGAAGGAAAAACTGCAATATAAGCAGTGAGAGGTAAGGTAAATGAGGCACGGTTATTTTTATATTTATTTAAATTTAGAGAATTTATCAGAAACGTTTGGTCAAACGTCTCCTAATAAATTTGGTACGAAGATCTGGTCGTGAACGCACTGCGAGCGCGCGTGTGCTCACTCCCGCCTGCCTCTGTGACCCCAGGGACTGCGGCCCAGCAGGCTCCCCTGCCCACGGGCTTCTCCAGCAAGAACGCTGGGCTGGGCTGCCGTGCCCTCCTCCAGGGGAGCTTCCCAACCGGGACTGAACTCGGTTCTCCTGCGCTGCGCGGGCAGATTCTTTACTGTCTGAGCCACCAGGGAAGCCCGCGCAAAGCACTATCATTCTGTTATTGCGCTAATGTGAGGCAAGAAGGCTTCCATCTTACATAGCATCCATAATATAAAGCAGATGAGGGAATCGTCTTAATGCATTCTGTAACTCATTCTTAAAAACTAAATATCAATCATAATTGTTTTGCCTAAATTCTAAGTATCTCTTAAAGGAACTGTGAAATTAGAACTCATTCAATATTCAGAGAGGAAAATTTTGATAGACAAATCAATAACATAGTGTTTTAAACATTTTATAGAAAGTGTTTCAAATTAGATACATGAAATGATAATCATTCTGTTAATAATCAATTTCCAATACTTGCATTTAGGTGTAACTTTGCCTACAAAACGTCTCCACTAGCAATAAAAACTCTCATAAGTCCTTTAGTGATGCTTGGGTGAAATCAGCTTCTAAATGCTCAGCTGCAATGACATGGCAGGATTTCTTAATCAGAGGTTTTGGTTTTGAGCAATAGAAATCTACTCAAGCCATCTTGAAAATATGCTGTATGAAGGGTTTATTATGTGTAATTAGGTTTATCACAAGGAACCTCAAGAATGCAGCAACATGAAGAATTAGACAACAAAACAAGAAAACTGAAAAATAAGTGTCTACGTTCCTACTCGGGGGCTCTGCAGCTTCCTGTGTCCATCACACCTCTCTCTCTCCCCAGACCTCTTTCTTTGTGTTCATGGTCAAATACATGCTCCCAACCCTGCCTTCAGACTGTGCCTCATGGCATGCATCTCACAGAGGTTGACCAGCAGCTTAACTTCAAATCTCTAAGAGGGAGAGTCTCGTTGGCTGCGAAGGTCAGGACAGTCCCCACAAGTGGACACGCTGACTTCCAGGAATAAAAGGGGGCTTTGGGGTTGGTATCATTTGGAAAAGGTAGACTCGCTCAGGTTTTGTGTGTAGATCACACAGTGCTGTTGGGAGTTTCAGAAATGAGACTTGAAGGTCGAAGTCCTCAGTCAGTGGGGCCTAAACAGCTGCCTGTCACCCTCAGGTGGTTACGCTTCTCCATCTCCAGCTTAACTACAGCGTAAACCTGAGCATGTGTGTAAGGAAACTCTTTACTCTTTGTATTCACATCTAACAACTAGGCTCAAGGCTCAAGATTAGGTGATTTTTTTCCAAAAATTATCTGAAAAGCTTAGAATCATTTTCACTCACCAAGCTCTTAGGAAAGAATATTAATTTTTGAGTTGATTTATCGCTGGAGCTTCATGAAATTAAATGCAAGTCTGAGGGATATGATGGGTTCTTTTTCCAAACCACCATATCTGGAAGTGGAAGACAGGCTCCAATTTCACAAAGAAATCTGTCACTGGGAAAATTAAATACTTGACATCACACATGCACTGACCCTGCTGGCTGTCCATCCCTTCTCCCCAGACCCCTCATCGGTCCCCAGCCTCTGGCCCCAGCTGCTCTCCACTCACACCCCAGGCAGCGATGCCTGCTCGGCTCGCCTGGTCCCTCCCGTGCTCCTCGCTGAGGTCAGAACCTGGGCTTTTCACCACTGGGGACAAGGATCACATGTGGACAGGTTCCTCTAAACCCTCCGAATTCGTTTTAAACAAGCAAGAGGAAATAAAGGGTTTGCTGATTTATCTGTGGAAGAAGCAAATTCAGATCCAGGTGATGACAGATACTCTAGACAATTCCATTTCTGGTCTCGTCTTCCTAAAGTAGCCAGAGAATTGGCATGGCAATCAAATCCCACCAGAATTAAGACCAGCTGGATAATCTCATCACCTTTCATTTAGCAGTCTCTAGGGCTTCCCTGGTGACTCAGAGGTTAAAGCTTCTGCCTGGAATGCGGGAGACCCAGGTTCGATCCCTGGGTTGGGAAGATCCCCTGGAGAAGGAAACTGCAACCCACTCCAGGACTCTTGCCTGGAGAATCCCATGGAGGGAGGAGCCTGGTAGGCTACAGTCCATGGGGTGGCAAAGAGTCGGACACGACTGAGCGACTTCACTCCCTCACTCAGAGACAAAGCATGGCTATTTGCTGCTTTGGGGAAGAATGTTGATCTTGTATTGAGCTGCCTGGGCTGGCATAGGGCACAGAACACTCCCGGTGACTACCAGAGAGAGAACTGGAAACAGGAAGTTAGTATTCAAGTCTCAGCCTTTAGAGAAAGCAGAGCCTTTGGGTTGTAATTTCTTTACGTTTATTTAAATCTTTGAAATGAGTCACTACTGATTCATGGCCCAGCTATTTGATTTCTAAAGGACTGACATCTTGATTTTTTTTATAGGTTTCTTTATTATAAAACTTATCAGGACTGTATTTTTATTTTTTTGGTCATGCCCAGAGGTATGTGGGATCCTTGTTCCCCAATCAGGGGTTGAACTCGAGCTCTCTGAATTGGAACTGCAGAGTCTTAACCACTGGACTGCTAGGGAAGTTCCCGACAACTTGATTTTTAAATTGACAGCAGTGCAAAGTGAAAGCTTTTCTCTGAGAAACTGATGTTCTTTTAGGTCATTTCTGTCTCTCTCCAGAAATGATGTTTTAAAGGGCTAGTGACATTAAGTTACAGAGCAAAGCAGTTCACATTATCCCATTTGGTTCTACTAATAAGCTTAGTGATTATGCCGACGAAAATATGTTGTTGTTCCCATTTCAAAAATAGAGAAAATGGCACAAAGCCCTTTAGAATCCTTGGCCACAGATCGCAGCCAAACAGGAAGCGGGCCAGCGGCGCCGTGCCCTGCCTCCCGTGGTTTGCAGCTCTGCCCTCTTTCCTATTTCCTGGCCCCTCTGTGTTGGAACGCTTCACGCCTTCAGCCAGGAAATCCCTTCAGTGGAAGCACAGTCGGTCAGTCTGGCCTTTTGGAAGCAGCTGTAAAATGACTGGTCTTTGGTTCCGGTTTGTGTTGGTATGTCTCAGAGCTGGGCGGTCCAGATGATAGCTTCGGGGCAGTGAGCACTTTCCCACTCCTAGGAGGTGGGAAAGCCCTGAATTAGCAACATCAACACCACCAACAAACAGTCCCGAGAATCTTCTACAGTCTGGAAACACAAGACCAAAACATATGAGCAAATAATCACCACAAAAACAAGGAGCCTCTGATGCGATGCAGGGCGTGAAGGAAAGAAGCTGACAAAGTAGAGCAACAAGGCAACGCGTATGGTGGACACATTTGTCAAATGCAATGCGGGTCTTGTGAACTAAGGGCGTGGAATTTCTTATTCTATTGCTGATCAGCAGCATGGAGCTCAGAGGAAGGAGGGATTCTGAAGCATCTGGGCTGGTTGGTCAGACGTGGTGGAGGAGGCGTGGCTTGGGGGAAGCCTTCAAAGAACACTGGGGTGTAGACAAGCGGAAAGGCGGCGAGGAAGGTGTGACGGCAGAGCAGGAGATGGCACGGGTGTGGGGCATCCTTGCGACGTACGTTGGAAGAGAGGGAACCAGTCATTTAAAAAAATCAACTGAAAGAACATGCAAGGGCCCGGTGGCAGAGGTCCCTGAATGCCAGCTGAGGGCAGACGACCTCATGGGCACCAAATGGGCTGAACCTGGGTGGATGCAATTAGGAAGTGATTTTACTCACCAGCACCTCCTGAAAACACGCTCGAAATAGGATTTCCCTTCTTCACCCCTTGAGTGACTTTTTGAGCGGCTTTCCGGGCAGACTTAGGGCTTTGACTAAACCTAAGTAAACACGCCAGTCCCTCATGAAGTCAGAGCTCGTCTCTCGCCCTCAGCTCGGGCAGACCCGAGGTTTGGGAGCCAGCCCTGAGTGGGGGCTGGTCTGTGCCTGCTCCGGCCCCTCCCCACCGCGGCCCTGGGCTGCTTTAGGGTTGGAGATGAGGGCAGAGGGAGGCTTACAGGGGAGGACGCATCCACCGCCCGAATGTTTGTAGTTCTCATTTGGCCACCTAACATGTGGCTGGCATCCAAAGGCTGGCATCCAAAGGCTGGCTCCCCCCCACGGCACGGCAGCGAGCTCTCCGAACGTCCCGCTGGCTGTCCTGACACAGCACTGTTCCTGGCTGATCGCCCACTGCCTCCCTCTGCTGGGAGCCAGGCAGGGAGCCCTCTCGGGTGGGGTCCTCCCAAGGCGGTCCTTCCCAGCTGCTCCCCGAGGCACCCAGCGGTCCACAGGGAACACTGCACATCTTTGTTCCAGAAATGGATGGCTGCTCCCCAGAACCGCAAGCTGCCTTTTTTCCCTGCCCTGACTCCACGGGCAGTTCCAGCTCACCTCCTCGCCTTCATCCTGTCTGATCCAATTTGCTGGGGACATTTTTTCCCCCAAAGGTATGTTCCATTGTTGTGGGAAAACCTCCAGCTGGAGTGTGAGATGCAAAGCGCCCTCCTTGCAGACAGCGCCAATCTCTACAAACAGGTGGACCGAGATCCCTTCTCTGGTTTGGAGGTGGGAGGGAAGGAACACGATGAGCCTTTCTACTCACGTGAGTTCCCCGACCACCAGGAACCTCACTGATGAGCCCCCGTAAAGGCTGGACGCAGGGGATGGTGCTGATTACTGATGGATCCGTTGGTCACCTCCTAGTGAGTCCTACAATGGTGGATCTAGGCTCTCTCTAAAATACGGGTGTGTTTATCATCCGTTGTCCCCGCCTTGAGGCTTTGGCTGAAAACTCTCCTTTCACACCCTAAAACACGGGCAGGGAGTCCGAGGAAGAGGAAGACTTGCGGAACGGGGAACAGACAGGTGCTCTGCACTGCGCTCTGCCTGGGAGCCTGGTGGTCTGTCTGTGGGCTTCTGCTCGCTGCCCTAAACGGCGCCTCGGGCTTGCTGGCCTGTCGGGCTGCGGCTGCCTGGACTCGAGCGAGCACTCACAGGCCCGAAGGACTGCGGTTTCGTCTCCTTGCCTCTTGGGTATCGCGCTTCCGTGTCGGGAGGACTCCATCTGCCTTGTTCCGACTTTGCCCTGGGGATTGTTCTGATGCTTTTTTTCTAGCAGTTGTGTCTAATATTCTTTCAAGCTGAGCTTAAATAAACATCTATCACCTAAATTGGGGCATTATTTTCTCTCCTAAGTTATGGTCCTCAAAGTAAGTCCATTTTCACCCGTGAATGCTTGCCTCCCGTCTCCAAGATGAGTATCTGATGTGTGTTGGAGTGTGTTCTCTGTGCAATTCATGGCAGGCATTTGAGGTGCCATGTGGGAAAACGTGGGCTTTGTGCTTTTAAATTTTTTCTAAATGTTTTGAGCATTAGAGCAGGAGCCCATGCTTCTAATAACAGATAAAATAACACGGAGCAAACGAAGCTCGTTATCTCCTCTTTTCCACCTCTGCCCAAGGCCATCCATTCACTGCTCCTCCCCTGAGATAACTGGCGTCAGTATTTTGTTAATATACAGACAAATATATCCTCAGATACGTTGAGGGGCTATCTCTTATCATACTTCCTGTAGCTCCAGATGTTCACAGGACTAGATGCCCACTTGAAGACCCCCAGCCCTTGCGTCCCAACCTACTTTTTAAAAAAACATTTTTTGATGTGGATCATTTTTAATGGCCTAGTCAACAAAAGAATCCACCTGCCAATGCGGGAGGCATGGATTTGATCCCTGGGTTGGGAAGATCCCCTGGAGAAGGAAACGGCAACCCACTCCAGCATTCTTGCCTGGGAAATCCTGTGGACAGAGGAGCCTGGCGGGCTACAGGTCATGGGGTCATAAGAGCTGGACACGAGTCAGTGACCGTCACCACCACCACACTGAATCTGTTACAACACTGCTCTGTTTACTGGTTTTTGCTTTTTTGGCCGTGACGCTCGCGGGATCTTAGCTCCCCGACCAGGTATCGAACTCACTCCTCCACTGGCAGATGGAGTCTTAACCACTGGACCGCCAGGGACGTCCCCCAACTTACTTTTTTCATCAGACAGTTTATCATAGATTTCTCTGCAAGTTAGTAGATCTACAATAATGTTAATTTCTTCATACATAATTATTTCTCATATGCATTATTTTACATAGAGGAGAAAAAGCTATACTAGAGATGTTCCATGTATACTAGAGATGTTCCATATAGTCTAGAATATGTTCAGTTTGCTCAGAATTTCCATCTTATTTATTTGCATCCTCTCCTCTTCTCCGCCCCTCTTCCCTGATCCTTCTGTCCACTCTTTTCTCCTCCAGGGAATTTGTGCAAACAAGATGATACATACTTTTCTGGGTTTTTCTCCAGATTCATATGACCTTAGTATATATTGATATAACCTTAGTGTATATTCATATACTAAGATAGGTAGATTGAAAATCATTATTTGCTTTACAAAAATGAGATTGTTATATACTCTGTTCTCATATCTTAGTTTCCTCACGCAATAATGTCTCATCCAAGTTCCTTTATGCTGACTGGCAGAATGCTAATTCACTCTTCTTCATGGCTGCACAGTATTCCACAGTGTACATGAATGTGACATATGTAGCCATCCCGCTCTCCGTTGACATGCACTTTGTTTCAGATCTCTTTCACCATAAATGATGCTATGATGAACATCATTGTACATAGACCCTGGAGACTTTTCAAAATTGAAGTGTAGTTGACTTACAATTTTGTGTTAGTTTCCAACGTACAGCACAGAGTGTATATATATATATTCCTTTTCAGATTTGTGTTGGGGACTTTTACTTTTAGGAAATAGATTCCCAGAAGGATTGCAGGGTTGAGATGTGTGTAGTTTCCATTTTAAGACATATTACCAGATTCCTTTCCAAAAGACTTTACATTTCCACCAGAAATATTTTTCCCCAGTCCCAACCAGAAATAGGTGTTATTATACTTTTTAACATTTGACAGTCTAATGACTAGAAGATGTTAGTTCTTTTAATCAGTATTTCCCTGACCACCGGAAAGTCTGAGCATCTTTGCATATATTTTTGGCTTCTTGCATTTGCTCTTTGATGAGGGGAACATAATCTGCCCATTGCGGGGTTATGTGTGTGTGATGTGGGGTTTCCTCCCCAATTTGTTATAGCTCTTTGCATATTATAGACATCACCCTTTTCTTGTCAGAAGCATAGCGAGTGTGTTTTCTACTCCATTATTTATTTGTAGATTTGTATTTGGCATAGCCTGCCATTCAAATGTTTCTAATCTTTGTACTGCTGAAAATGTCTTTTTGAAAACCAACATCTGGGTCCTGGGAAAGCAGCACCGAGAGAAAGTGGCCGAGCTGAAAGGCACGAAGGACGCAGCCCAGGGCCCGTCCGCCAGCGCAGTGCCTCAGTCCACCAAGAGGAAGGCGCCGGACCCTGAGAGCCAAGATCCGAAAGAGCGAAGGCCTCCCTGGCTCCTCGGGTCCAGCCCTCCACGGCCACTTTGCCCACCAACTTTGACAAAGCCGGAAAGGCGTCCCCTAGGGTGACCGTCGGTAAGGCTTCGGGACTCGGTTTACTCCCTGATTATGATGACGAGGAGGACGAGGAGGAGGAGGAGGAGGGAGGAGGATGAGGAGGAGGGAAGAAGGGGGAAGGGGGATGCCTGTAAGCAGCCGTGCAATTCACAGAGCAAGGAGCACTCACTTTCCTCCTCGCGGGAGGCAACTGGTGGTAGGCTGCCAAGCAATCTCTCGGATACAAACCTCCCAAGGCCCCTTTAATCCCTCATTCCGGGTCAACTGAGAAAGCAGAAATACATGAAAAAGTAGTGGGAAGGAGAGGAAACACTGCGGAAACATTACCGGAAGGGTTTTTTGACGACCCTGAGATAGATGCGAGGGTACGAAAGGTTGATGCCCCAAAGGACCAGATGGACAAAGAATGGGACGAATTTCAAAAAGCTATGAGACAAGTCAACACTATTTCCGAAGCCATAGTTGCCGAAGAGGATGAGGAGGGACAGTTGGACCGACAGACTGGGGAGATCGATGAGCAGATTGAGTATTACCATCGAGTGGAAAAGCTGCGGAATCACCAGGATGAAATAAAAAATAAGCTTAAAGAGGTTCTGACCATAAAAGAACTGCAAGAAAAGGAAGAGGGGAATGTTGACAGCGATGCCGAGGGGGAACTACGGGATTTGTTGTCTCAGGATTGGAGTGAAGGGAGCTTTGTTACAGGGTTTCAGAGACCCACGATTTTGTACTGTTGTGTAGAAAGTGCTGTCTCTCAGGACAGCACCCTTTACTCCATGCCTAGAGATTTGGTAACCTAACTGGATTGTTGAGATACAATGAACCTGTGCAGAGACCACTTTGGAAAATTATTGTAAAATATTTTTGAGGTAGAGGTGTTTTTGAAGTATTACATACTTAAATGCCAGTTTTTTCACCCACTTATATAGCTAAAGTTTCGGTTGTAAAAACTGTAAATGTTGTACATACTAAATATATATTTACTTAAGAAAAAAGAAAAAAAGAAAACCAACATCTGGGTTTCCTCTCTTAGCTGAGAAGGTCTGTCGCCCTAAGTCCACATATTGTAGCCTAACTCTTCTCATGGGATTTTTGTTGTTTTACGACTTTACACGCCATGGCACAGAGTACGATGATATTCTTTCCAGATGTAGAACCAGTCCCGCCGGCATCATATGGCGACAGACGCTTCTTTCCCTCCAAGTGGAGATGCCACCTCTGCTCACGTCAAGTCCACCCGCGCCTCGGGGACTTTCTGGGCTCTGAGGTCTTCTACCGACCTGACTGGTCCCAGACCAGCGCCGCAGTGACCGGATTGCAGCGGTCTTGTGGCTGCGTTCTGACGCCGGGGGAGGCAAGCTCTCCATCATTAGCTTTCATTTTTACATGCTTTCCATGTTCTGGAGCCTTATTCTTCCCTTTGAGCTCTAAGATATTTTGATCCCACATCCACCCCCGCTTAAAACAACCACCACAAATCTTGGCGAGAATTCTAACTGGAATTGCACTGAATTTCTGTCTTAATTTTGAGAGATTTGTTGTTTCTAAAATGTCTTCCCACTCAAGGCCATGATAAATTGATCCATTTTGTTCAGATGGTGATCTAAGCCCTTCAATAAGGTTTTAGTTTTCTTCATATATGTCCTTTGCCTTTAAAAATATAGCTTCATGTCTCCAATAACAAATGGAATCTATTTCTCTCATTTTTAGTGGCCTTTGAAATACTGAAAAATATTAGAAGCGATTCTTTTTAATGAAAATTTAATTGAGATGATGATAGATTAGCACACAATCTTAAGCAATAATACACAGAGATCCCATAGACTTTTACCCAGTTCCCTCAAAGGCAACATTACGAAAAACCGTAGCACAGTATCCAAAGCAGGGCATTGACATTGTACAATACAGGCGTCCCCAGTTTTCCTTGTATTTGTGTGTTTAGTTCTATAGACTGTTATTACATGTGTAAATTCATGTATCCACCCTCATGGTCAAGATGGGGGAGGGGAGATACCGAATAATTCATCACAAGGAATGTTCATTTCATTCTTTTGCAACCTTCCCCACCCATCTCTCTCATTCTTAAGCCCTGGCAACAGCTGAACTATAATTTTGTCCTTTCAAAATGACATATAAATGGAATTATATAGTTTGTAATATTTGGGGATTGACTTTTCTGCCCTCAGCATAATTCCCTGGAGATCAACCCAAGTTGTTTTGCACGTATCAATAGCTGATTCATTTTCGTGGCTGAGTAGTATTCCACAGCATGTATATACCAGTTTGTTCAGTCACTCACCTGTTGAAGGGCATCTGGGCTGCTTACAGGTTTTGGCTGTCTGGGATAAGGTTGCTATGGACATTCATACACAGAGTTTTGTGTGACCGTGAGTTTTTGTTTTGCTGGGATGGATGCTCCAGAATGCAGTTGCTGGGTTGTATGGTAATTGCACGTTTAGTTTTACAAGACACTGCCAGCCTGTTTTCCAAAGTGGCTGTACCATCTTACATTTCCATCGGCAGCGCAAGAGTGGTCCAGCTTCTCTGCATCCCCATCAGCATCTGCTGTTGTCACTGATATTTATTTGCACAGCAATGTTGGGTGTGCAGTGAAATTTCATCACAGTTTTAACCTGCATTTCCCTGATGACTAATGACGTTGAACATCTTTTCATGTGCTTGTTTGATACAAATATATCCTCTTTAGTAAAATGCTTCATGTCTCTGCTCATTTTCTGATTGGTTTGTTCGATGTTTTTTTAACTGTTGAGTTCAAGAGGATCTTTATACACTCTAGCTGCTAGTCTTTTGTCAGATATGTGGTTTTAAAATAGTTTCTTCTAGCCGATAGTTTATCTTTTCATCCTCTTCACATGGGCTTTGGGAGAGTAAAAGTCTTTAAATTTTGTTGCGGTCCGTTTATTCATTTTCCTTTATTTATACAGCACTTTAGGTGTCATGCATCCTGCCTAGCCCTAAGTCACAAAGTTTTTTTTTCTATTTTTTTCCAAAATGTTTCATAATTTTACACTTTACGCTTCTGTCTGATGCCCGCTTGTAGCAATTTTTGCGTCGGATGTGAATCTAGGCCCGATTATATTTTTTATGCTTGTCCATTTGTTCCAGCAGCATCATTGAAAAGATTATTCTTCCTCCAGGGAACTGCCTTTGCATTTTTGTCAAGCCTACCTGGGCAGACATGTACGGGCCTGTTTCTGGGCTCTCCATTCTAACCCATCCAACTATGTGTCTTTCCCTCTACAAGTCCCACAGTCCCTTGGCCACTGTAGTGAGATTACAGGCCTTCCCATCAGGCAGGGAGATTCCTCCCCTTTTATTCTTCTTTGTCAATATTGTTTAGCTATCCTAGAACCTGTTCCATATAAATTTTAGAATAAGCTTGTCTATGTCTGAGAAAGTTGCTGGGATTTTCATAGGAACTGCGTTGAAGCTGTAGATGAATCGGGGAGAGTTGATGTTTTTACTGTTTGATCTTCCGGCCCATGAACACAGGATGTCACACATTTGTTTAGGTCTTCTTTGATTAATTTCATCAACATTTTATAATTTTCAGCGTAGAGATCATGAAAATGTTTTGTTAAATGTATTCCTAGGTATTCCATTTTCCTTGCGGTGATTGTAAATGGCGTTTCACTTTGAATTTCTTTTCCACGTGTTCATTGTTAGTATATAAAGACACCCAGGGTTCCATGTGTTGATCCTGCTTCTTGTGATTCTGCTGAACTTAGTTCTAGGGTTTGGTGGTTGTAGTGTCCTTGGGATTTTCTATGTAGACAATCACGTTGTTGCAAATGGTGTGTGTGTACTCACTCACGTCTGACTCTTTGCAACCCCATGGGCTGTAGCCCACCAGGCTCACTGTCCTTGGGATTCTCCAGGCAAGAATACTGGGGTGGGTGCCATTTCCTCCTCCAGGGGATCTTACTGACCCAGGGATTGAACCTGAGTCTCCTGCACTGGCAGGAGATTCTCTACCACTGAGCCACCGGGGAAGCCCTATCTGCAGGCAGGAATAATTTATTTCTTATTTTCTAGCTGGTATGCTTTTATTTTATTCTTGCCACAGAGCAGCGATTAGACTTTCCAGGACTATGTTAAATAATAATACAATGATAAGTGGTGTCCTAATAAAAAGTGGACATCCTTGTCTTGTTCCCAGTCTTAAGGAAAATGCATTTGGTCTTTCACCGTTGGTATCATTTTAGTGGTAGGAGTTTGCAGAGTCTTTGTGAAGCTGAGGTAATTCCTACCTTGATGAGATTTTTTTGTCTGTTTGTTTCTTTGTTTTTTAATCATGAATGGGCGTTGGATTTTGTCAAATGCCTCTTATTTGTTAATTGAGCATCATGATTACATGATTTTTCTTTTTTAGTCTGTTGCTGTGCTGATTGCTGGAGAAGGTGATGGCACCCCACTCCAGGACTCTTGCCTAGAGAATCCCAGGGACAGTGGAGCCTGGTGGGCTGCAGTCCATAGGGTCACTAAGAGTCGGAGACGACTGAGCGACTTCACTTTCACTTTTCACTTTCATGCATTGGAGAAGGAAATGGCACCCCACTCCAGTGTTCTTGCCTGGAGAATCCCAGGGACGGGGGGAGCCTGGTGGGCTGCCATCTATGGGGTTGAACAGAGTCGGACACGACTGAAGCGACTCAGCAGCAGCAGCAGCAGTGCTGATTACATTGTGGATTTTCAAATGCTGAACCAGTTTTGCAGACCCAGAGTAAATCCCACTTGGATTTTCATGGTGGATCATTTTTTAAAATACTATGCTGCAAACAAGTTGCTAATATTTTGTTGGAATTTTTGTATCTAAGTTCATGAGAGGTATTTGTTTGCAGTTTTCGTTTGTTTTACTGTCTTTGTCTGACTTCGTATTAAAGTAATACTGGCTTCATAACACATGAGTTAGGAAGGATTCCTTCTGCTTCTACCTTCTGGAAAAGACCGTGGTAATAATTCCTTTTAAATGTTTGATGAAACTCTCCAGTGAAGCTATCTGAGACTGATGATTTCTTTTAGGGGACTTTTGAACTAGGAATTCAATTTTTTAACGGTTATAGAGGGATTTAGGGGGCTTGCAGGGGGCACTAGAGGTAAGGCACCCGCCCGCCAGTGCAGGAGATATAAAGGAGGCCGGCTCCGTCCCTGGGTCGGGAAGCTGCCCTGGAGAAGGAAAGAGCAGCCCACCCCAGTGTCCTTGCCTGGAGGATCCCGTGGACAGAGGAGCCCGGTGGGCTACAGTCTACGGGGTCGCACAGAGTTGAACACAACTGAAGCGACTCAGCACATCCTTCTGGAAAAGACCGTGGTAATAATTCCTTTTAAATGTTTGATGAAACTCTCCAGTGAGGCTATCTGAGACTGATGATTTCTTTTAGGGGACTTTTGAATCAGGAATTCAATTTTTTAACGGTTATAGAGGGATTTAGGGGGCTTGCAGGGGGCACTAGAGGTAAGGCCCCCGCCCGCCAGTGCAGGAGACATAAAGGAGGCCGGCTCCGTCCCTGGGTCGGGACGCTCCCCTGGAGAAGGAAAGAGCAGCCCACCCCAGTGTCCTTGCCTGGAGCATCCCGTGGACAGAGGAGCCCGGTGGGCTACAGTCTACGGGGTCGCACAGAGTTGAACACAACTGAAGCGACTCAGCACACGCACACATCGGATGATTTAGGTTGTCTGTTTCTTCTTGATTGAATTTTGGCAATTGGAGATTTTAAAGAAATTGATCAATTTCTCTTAAGCTGTCAACCCTATGAACATAAAGCCGCCCCCGGCCTGGCCCTGCCCCCAGTGAAGAAGGGCTCCCAGAGGCCTGCGGTCCCCCGCCTCCTGCCGACTGAGGGGCCCTGGAAGATGGAGTCGGAATTCGTTTGGAGTTGGAAGTGGAGGGAATGAGAGAGACACTAAGCTGCCACTTGCCCCTTGCATCGATGTGAAATTGATGATTTTTTTCACATTCATCCAGATAGTCTTTCATGCCAAATGGATAGTGTGCAAATAAGGTCTCCATGAGTCATCCACATATAAAAACATACTTGGAACTCAAACCGCAAGGAATGCGCTATCGACTTCGTAGAGAGGCCCAGCCAAGCAGACGGCTTGTGTTCAGGCTCCCCGAGGCCGAGGTTTCTACGCAGACAGCAGTCATGAGAAACGTCGGACCTGGCATAAAACCGGCACAAGCGGCAGAATGTATGGTTTTTAGAACATAATGGTTATTTGATCTCTGTGCAAACCTCAGCATATTTCTTTCTCTCTCTCTCTCTTTTTTTATCCACTAGAAAGCTATAATTT
The DNA here is from genome assembly GCA_006410635.1 of Cephalophus harveyi. Classification (NCBI taxonomy): domain Eukaryota; kingdom Metazoa; phylum Chordata; class Mammalia; order Artiodactyla; family Bovidae; genus Cephalophus; species Cephalophus harveyi. Next base: position 353,025 of record SJYT01026667.1, on the reverse strand, counting down.
GACTTTAAGAGCAGTAGTTAGGAGCAAAATGCTAATCAAGTCAGAAACCGGGGGATTACAGCCTCTCACGACTGAAGCATTGTGTGGAGGGAAAACGGCTCCGCCCAGAAGACTTGAAGCACTCTGTCCCTCCCAGGCCTCCTCTTGCTGGCCCAGGGGCCTCCCCGGGTGCCTCCCCTTCCTGGCCATGACCAGTCAGCCTCTTCTTCCAGAAATCTTTTTTTTTTTTCCTGAGATTACCCTCAAAGGGCTTTATTCCTGCCATTTTTGAAAGCAGACACAAGTCTTTTCATTTTAGAGATTTCACTGGTCCATGTTATGGAGAAACAGGGAACTAAAAATAAACAAATATTGGAAAAGTTACAAAAGTTTAAGAACTTGCCCAAATTTATCTTAAACACGTGTCCCTAGGCTGCAGTGAAATGCAGCTGAGGCTGGGCGGCCTCTCCCCGCGCCTTTCTCTGGCTCTCACGTAGAACGTCGTCAGCACTAGACAGGGGGCTCCCCCTTCTGTTCCTGTCACCCCAGTCTCCCGGCTACAGCTCCGGGAGACTTCCTTTCCTGCCCCCACCCCGAGCCTCTCTTCTTCGCTATCAGGCTCTGATATCCTGATGATCTTATTGGAGCAGAATTTGGGCCCCCCTAGTAATTCACCCAAATGCCCAGATGCATTTGAAGTGGGTCATTTATATCCCCAGAGAAGTTCTGTGTCTATAACCTTCATGCAGGACACGTCACTTTAGCTTATTCCCTAACAAGTATCACAGACGGAGGGAATTAGGAAGTGTCCTTAGTTTTCAGTAACAATCAGGCTCACGTGTGAAGTCACAGCTCCAAATCCAACTGGGCTAATGCCAGTTGGAGAAGAGGCGCAAAGCAAATTCAGAGGGTTACTAAAGGTCTGGAAAATAAGACTGTAGTAAGAGAGGTAGCAGTGGTCCTCAGCACGGGCACTGTGGACCGTGGGGGTGATGCGCTGCAGGGGGTGTGTGTGTGGGGGTGTGTGTGTGTGTGTGCACGTGCTGTCTGTGTGCCGCAGCAGCACCCCTGCCCTCTACCCCCTGGATGCCAGTTGCATTTGGCCTCCAGCTGTGACAAGCAAAAAAGTCTGCAGACTTTGCCAAATGTCCCATCAGCCGGTTGAGAATGACTAGATGAGAGGGGTTAAGGTAGCCCCCTCGGGGGAGAGACACATTAGGAGTTTGGGATTAACGTGTGTGTAGTGAAAGTGAAGTCGCTCAGTCATGTCTGACTCTTGGCGACCTGCTGGGCTGTAGTCTACCAGGCTCTTCTGTCCATGGGATTTTCCAGACAATAGTCCTGGAGTCGATTGCCATTTCCTTCTCCAGGGGATCTTCCCAACCCAGGGATCGAACCCGGGTCTCCCGCACTGCAGGCAGATGCTTTACTGTCTGAGCCACCAGGGAGGTCAGGAGAGATAAACGAGGACCTGGTATATAGCACGAGGAGCTATAGGCAACATCCCGTGATAACCAGTAAGGGAGGAGAATCTGCAAAAGACCCAACATATGTGTGTATGCACAATCGGACACGTCGAGTCACCCTGCTGCACACTTGAAACCAACACAAGTCGTAAATTAACAATATGCTGTGCTTAGTCACTCAGGCGTGTCCAGCTCTTTGCAACCTCATGGACTGTAGCCCACCAGGCTCCTCTGTCCATGGGGGTTCTCCAGGCAAGAGTACTGGCATGGGTTGCCATGCCCTCCTCCAGAGGATCTTCCCAACCCAGGGACCAAACCCAGGTCTCCTGAATTGCAGGCTGATCCTTTACCATCTGAGTCACATACTTCCATTTAAAAAATGGTTTGGGGGCCTTCCCTGGAGGTCCAGTGGTTAAGACATCGCCTTCCAATGAAGGGGCTGCGGGTGTGATCCCTGGTGGGGGAGCTGAGATCCCATATGCCTTGTGGCCAAAAAACCCAAAACATTAAACAGAAGCGATATTGTAACAAATTCAATAAAGACTTTTAAAATAGCTCACATCAAAATACATACAAATTTTTTACAAAAAAATCATTAAAAAGAGGTATGTAGCCCAAAGTGGGGCGTTCGATTGTAGGTTCCCAATGCACGAAGGACCCTCACACTGATGACTGCCGACACCTTTCTCTGCCACTGAGGACAGCGGAACTTCAGCCCGAAGGATGCGGGTAAAATGTGGTTGATTAACTTCTTGTGAGGCGTGTTACGTACCTCCACGGGTTACTAATGAGGAATGGAGTTCCACCCCATCTGCGAGAGGAGGTAAGCCCCGTGCTTCTGCAGTAACTCTGCCGTGGTCGTGCATGAGCAGGGGAGCTGGGACAGAGGACTTTCAGCTCCCCTCTGCCATCGTCCTGGCACTCGGCTCACGGCAGGTGCCACCCAGGGCTCGTGTGCACCCACCAGCACCAGCCCGCCGATCAAACGGGACTTTGCCCAACAAGCACCGTGAAGACTGTCCTATATTATTTTGATATCACTTAGAAACAGCGCAGGAATCCAAAAAATTGTCCTTCAGTGTTCTCTTTTGAAGATCCATCTTCAAGGACTTGGAAGAAGTTTATCAGTTTGAAGTTCCACTGGGTATTACCTTACTCTGAATTATTTATTCACTCTAAGTGGTAAGAAGAACTATTGTTGGTGCTTTTGAAGAACCACAGGGTGAGGACGAGCAGTCTGTGTAAAAGGAGTCTGACTTCTTAGACAAGAAGCTGTTAGAAAGAGGAAGGGATGGCGTGATGCCTTTTAAAACTTATTTATATTCCTACCTCATTCCAGAAAGATTTAAGGCTGAATTCTTGATAATGACCGAATTTTTAAGCTCTCAAATCTGCAGTAATACAGATCGTTACACAGCAATGTGTGACAAAGAATTCTTCCAGCCTGTGATCAGACTGGAGCTTCAAATTCTGGCAGTGCAGCAGAGAACAATAGTGTTCTGTCTATTCTGCTATATGATAACAGCCCATTCATTTAATTATATGAACTAGTCAGATATTTTACTTGGCTTTTAATTATCTTATTTAATTAATTATTTAAATGTTTATTGTGTAATTTTCCATTCAGGAGACTCAGGAGTAATTTCAAATGTTTTGGTTAGGATTTTTTTCTATTGCACGATACAGAAACCCACTATGAGCTGGTATAAGGAGAAAAACAAGACACGGATGGAAAGAGGATTTGCCAGGTTTCTTGGCTAAGAAGCCCCAGTGTTCGGCAGACACCAAATGCGGCTGGATCCTGGGCTAAAGAAGTAAATTCTTTTATTGTCATGCTCCACGTGCCAAGATGGCACGACGATGAAGGGAACCTGCTTCCCCAGCGGCCGGGGTGAGTCAGGCGCCAGTCCTGATCGGGGCCTGCTGTCCAGGGATGACGGGGCTCTGAGAGGCTCCCCAGGTCCCGAGTCACCCCTGGACTCGAGACTGGAGCCACCCCGGCCCGCAGTCACACACAGAGGAAGACCAGATTCAAAAACACAAGCGGAGCTGACTGCAGGCGCCACGAAGGGCGCCCGGCCGCCAGGAGCACGCGGCCTGCGCCCCGGGCGAGCGTTTGAGCGTTTCAGCGAGACCCTGGGAGAGGCCGGCCGCGCTGGCGTGTGCGCTCTGGTGCCTACTCACCTGGTGTGCCGCTCCTCGGATTCAAGCTTCGTTCAGCCGTCAGCGTGGAGTCAGGGACCACCGATGTCAACCACCAGGCTGGCCGTTCTGAAATGTCCAGTCGCGCCTGCGAGGGCCTCTGTGTGCTGAACTAAGAGTATCCCTTCACAGGAGGACTTTGGTTTTCGTTTTGCTTTCATTTTGATTTTTAAATTTTTATTTATTCTTAAAATTTTTATTTTATATTGGATCATATGGCATCAGAGTGTAAGACAAATATCATATGGTATTGCTGATATGCGTGGAATCTTAAAAAGTGATGCAGACGAACCGATTTACAAAACAGAGACAGACTCAGACTTCAGGAGCAAACGTTAGGGCTGGGTTTTGTAACGTCACGGAAACCTTCACGGGCACAGAGGAACTGTCGAGACGTGAGGTCCCAGAGCAGCCCAGCCCGCCCCGGCGGACTCCCCCGGAGTCGGACACCGAGGGCTCGCGGCTGGAGGACCCGCGCCCCCGTTGCTGAGGGGTCCAGATGCGGCCTGAGGCCCTGTCCGAGCTCACCAGTGTCCTGAGAGCATCCCCTACCGGGGACGCGGCCGGGGCTGGGACGCCTGCTTCTCGGCACAGCCGCGGCCCCTTCTGTTCTCGCTGCTCTGACGGATCTGTGCTGGGCGCTCCCCGTGGGCGCTGAGCCCTGTGATTCTGGGGTCAGGATTGGCTCCGTCCCCTGCGTCTCCAGCCCTGTGGCCCTTCCTGGGCCGGGCCGCTGGGCCTGGGGACAATACCAGGACACGCTGTCACTGTGCTATGGGGTCACACAGCTTCTGTTCAGAGCTGTCGCGGCAGAGATGCCCAGGCCCACCCTGCCGCCCCTCATTCCCGAGCAGGGCAGGTTTGACCCCCTGGCTCCCCGGACACTATCTCTCCCAGCCCCCTGCTGGCAGGGGCGGCCACGTGGCAACGTTCCGGATCGTGAGATGTGAGTGGAAGTGACGCGTGTAGTTTCACCACACGTGAGCGGCAGCTAGCCACTCTTTTCTAATAGTGTACATGTATTTTTTTAATATCTATATTTATTCTTTATTATATTTATACAGATAAGCATGTATTATCATTATTTCAAAGAACAAGCAATGTTTACCCTGAGGAAGACGAGACTTAAGAGAGTGATCTCATTTATTCACTTTTTAAAGCCCTTTTTGTTTTGTATTGGGGCATAGCTGATTAACAACGCTGTGACAGCTTCAGGTGAACAGTGAAGGGACTCAGCCACACACATGCAAGTATCCGTTCTCCCCCACGTTCCCCTCCCCTCCAGGCGGCCAGGCAACACCGAACGAGTTCCCTGTGCCGTACACTAGGTCCTTATTCGTTATCCATCTTGAATACGGCAGTGTGTACATGTTCATCCCAAACTGCCTAACTATCCTTTCCCCCAGCAAGCTTAAGTTCATCCTTAAGAGAGTGGTTTCAGAACCATTTTTAAATATATTAGCATATGTTCTCACCTTCTAACCACTGAAATCACATTTTCATCACAGCTCACTTACAAGGCACCACAGCATCTAGGGAAAAGCCCCAGCTACTCGCCTTGCCTGCCCCCAGCTGCTGATAGGATCTGACCAGAGGGCTGTCCCCTCAGCACCCCCGGACCCCAGGTAGGAGTCAGGGCCTCTGGAGGGTGAGCACACTGTCCTGGGAGATGCCACGGTGAACCTCATACCCACCTGCCGAGCGTGGGATGCGTCAGAGATTCCCAGCTATTGGAGGCGCTCCCACAGAGAGGGAGCGGGTGGTCGCCTACCGGGGATGCTCGCGGAGGGCCTTCCTCCTTCCTCCCCTCTCCACTTAGACCTCAACTTGCGCCTTAATCTGAGAAGTGACCCCCGGGCACAAGGCGCTGGCCACCGGGAGGCTGCCTTCAAACGGCTTTGCTGTTTGGTTTGACATGTTTGGTCTTTTAAATTTGCGTTCATTCTTATTGAGACAAACAGAAAAGAAAAAAAAAATTCTAAACACAACACAAACAAAAATCCAGAACCTCGCCGTCTTCACCAGGCCGGCTCCATCCCCCGCTCTGGTCGTGTCTTCTGGCATCCGCTCTGAAGAACCAAGAGGAGAAGACCAGGGGGCTCAGGACACTCCTGAAACCGGTGATACTTGATTTCTGAGTTTTCTCTCTCCTTTTTTTTTTTTTTTTTGTATTACTGCCCCCTTTCCAGGGACTTTTAAAAAATCATCTTCAAGCTTTAAATGCCTCACTGATACCCGCCCTTGGGAAACAAGCTCATAATCTCAGCCATCTGAGAATCAGTGATTGATGAGGTTTAAAGGGTGTTAACTCTGGGCAAGAAGATTGAACTAAAAGGTGCAGCTCTTTAATTACATGATTTATGCAAAAAAAAAAAAAAGCCAAAGAGAGTGGGTGGGGTTGTGATCCTATTTTTGCCTGTAGAAGAGTCTTCTTGGCAGTTCTTGAATTTTTTTTTTTACGACCAGTTTGTTTAGGTCAAGAGTCAAGAAAGGGTCACTCGTTACATTTAATTTATTCGCCTCTTCTAGACCATGGCTTCCTCCTCTGTTTCCGTCGGTCTCACTTTCTTCCCCCTGAAATGTATGTCACTTTTTTCCTGTAAGTTTTTGCACAGTCTGAATTTTGGTAATTGCACACCGCCGGCTGGGGCTGTTTAAAAGCCTCCTCCCCTGTCTCTTATATCTTCTGGAAATGATACATCCAGAGGCTCAGACCGACCGAGGTTCCTGACTCTGGCATGGACACTGCGTCAGTCTGTGGTTTTGTGTGCTTCCACTGGGAAGCACGGGACACATGACTCTGCGAGGCTGGGATTGTTCTGAGGCTTCGGGCCCGGCCAGGCTGACTCATATGCTGGGATTGTTCCGAGGCTTCGGGCCCGGCCAGGCTGACTCATACGTGATGAGGTTCTGTCCGTGTCTTCACCTGATGCCTTTTGCAGCAATTGGTGGTCTTCGCTCACACCCACGATTTCACTGGAGGTTGCAGCATCCCTGTGATGTTCTGGGTCTGCAGGGCCCCTTCACTCTCAGCTGGGCTGACTCTGCAAAGGAAAACCGGCCCGTCAACGAGCGGTTCCCCTCAGGGACAGTTTGTACAGGAAATACAGAGAGTGTTCAAGTCTTTCTTTTTATTTATCATTGACAGAATGATGAGTTGGTTCCTAAAAGGAAAGTATGCCTATTTCTCTCTGCTCACAATACTTCTGAGGCCAGATGTATGGGATTTTCTGTCTTATTACGCAATTCTGACCCTAACAGCCCAGAGTTAGTGCAGAAAGGTTAGGGGCTCAGCCCCAGAAGACGGTCCCCAACCTGAGGTGCTAGGTGCAAATCCCAGCTGCCTGTACTTCTGAGGAACCAGCTATAAATCAGGGACCCTACAACCCTTTCCTCAGCTTGACCATTTGCTCATAGAACTCAGGGAACCACTTACTATCACCCCTTTATTATAAGGGGGCTTCCCACGTAGTGCAGTGGCGAAGAATTCACCTAATAACGCAGGAGACAGGTTTGATCCCCGGATCAGGGCAATCCCCTGGAGAAGGAAATGGCAACCCACTGCAATATTCTTGCCTGGAGGATCCTGTGGACAGAGGAGCTTGGAGGGCTACAGTGAATAGGGTCACAGTTGGACGTGAGCACGCGAGATGTTTGTCATAAAGGACACAACTTGGGAAAAGCCAAAAGGAAGAAGGCACACAGGCCAGGCATGGGGGCAGGGCGGAGCATCCACGCCACCACGCAGAGAGCTCAGACGCCCTCAGAAACCTGCTGTGTGGGGGCTTATGGAGGCTTCCTTCCTTGGGCACAACTGATTAAATCACTGCCTGTTGGTGATGAAGTCCAGCTCCAGCCCCTCGCCCCTCCCCCAGGTCAGTGGGTGGGGCGGAGAGGTCTGACCCTCTCACCCCATCCAAGGCTGGTTTCCCTGACAACCAGCCCGCTCAGTCCCACCCTTAGGGTCTTTTCTAAGTCATGGCATTGAGTAAACTCAGATGTGGCTGAAAGAGGCTAGTTATAAACAAGCAAAGATGCCTTGTTTTACCCTAACACTCCAGAAATTCCAAGTGTTTTAGGAGCTCTGTGCCCAGAAGCTGGGGCAGGGACTAAATACCCATTTCTCATTATGTCATAGTTCCCTAGCATCCTCCATGGTTGACCCACGAGTCCTTCTTTTCTTTTTTGTCTTCATGAGACCTATCTACATAAAAGATAAACAAGAGAGGCTAAGCAAAATTATTTATCACGCTCAGTTTTCATGTTTTTACATCATAAAAGGGGATCGATTCTACATCCTTCTGTAGGACACATTTCAGCTACTACTGCGTCTGAGCCATCTCTCGGTGCTCTAACAAAATTGACAGACTGTTGTTCTGCAAACAGAAACTCAGTCCTCGTGGTTCTGGAGGCCGGCAAGCCTAAGACCATCACAGCGCCGCGATCCGGCGTCGGGGGAGGTGGCGCTCCTGGGTCGCGGGTGGTGCCTTCTCACCATGTCCTCACAGGCTGCAAGGCGTGAGGGAGTTCTGCGGGCTCTCTTCGACGAGGACTCTAATCCCCCCACGAGGGCCCCCCTCATGACCCCAGCACCTCCCCAGAGTCTTACCTCCTAGTACCGTCATGTTGGGCGTTAAGATCTCAACAGATGAATCTGGGGAGGACACGAACATTCAGATGCCAGCATATGGTAACTTTTTAAAAGTAATAGATGAACTAAATACTGATTTTTCACTAACGAGATGACAGTTGTAATTAAAGAGATTATATACAAACTGATACTTGCCTATTTATAAAAAGCAAGTGAGCTAAGATGCGTCGGCCATATTCATACTAAAATTTTACTAGACTTAGGAAATGTATTAGTAGCATCTTCACAGTTCTCAAAATTCAATCCTAATCCACAAATATTTGTAATGCTTTTTCTTGGGAATAATCCCAGAAGTCCACATTGGTCTAATCTGGTGCCTTCCAGAGAAGCAGGCTGGCCAGACTTGTGGGGCCATCTTTTGTATGACCCACTCTCGCATAAAGCAGAGACACTGGAGAAGGGAAAAGCAACCTACTCCAGTACTCCTACCTGGAAAATTCCATGGACAGAGGATCCTGGCGGGCTTCAGGCCACGGGGCCGCAAAGAGTCGGACACGACAGGGACTGAACAGCGGCAACTCTCAGCGCAGGGACAGGAGTGTGAAGGCGGAGAATGTTAGGGGCCAGGACCCCCCTTGGTGGTTTCTTCCCCAGAGAGGATCTGCAAACGGCTCCTGTGAGCAGCTCTCTCTACTGACTGCCTGCAACTGGAAAGCAGATTCCTATCCTTTAGGCAGTACCTTGGTAGATGATTAAATCCTTGCAAATCATTCACATATTTTTGGTCTGCAGAGGTGTTGGTGACACAAAGGGGAAACTCCAGGGTCTCTGCCTTCAAGGGATCCGAGCAGAGTAGGTGAGGCAGACGGGACACAGGCGGGCAATCTTCGCAAAGGGCTCTGATAAAGCCTGCGTCACTGTTTCCTCCAAAATAACTATTACCTAGTAGTCCTGAGTGTTCTTGCCTGGAGAACCCCAGGGACGGCGGAGCCTGGTGGGCTGCCGTCTATGGGGTCGTGCAGAGTCGGACACGACTGAAGCGAGTTAGCAGCAGTCCTGAGTGGACACGGGTGACGTGTGTTGACTCTGACGGCATTCTCCCCACGCCCCGTCCTCCGGTCCTGGCTTAAGCCGTCTCCAGGGCCCGCACGCGGCTACAGTCTGGGCTCCTCACACGCGTCTGGGCTGTCCTGTCGCAAACACTTTCGACCCTGGGTTCGAGCCCAGCCGTGGTCTGCCTGCACTGCCATATAAAGCGAAGTGAAAGTGAAGTCGCTCAGTCGTGTCCGACTCTCTGCGACCCCATGAACTGCAGCCCACCAGGCTCCTCCGTCCCTGGGACTCTCCAGGCAAGAGCACTGGAGCGGGGTGCCATTGCCTTCACCATGTAAGGGCCTTCCCTTTCCACCTCAGAATTCAGGGGGGTCGCCACTGACCAATCAATACTGCCAAGGTGTAGACATTCGTAAGAGGCCACCGAGAACCAGCACTGGCTTTTAAGTGTTTTCCCACTTTTTAAATAAACTCCTGACCCAGGACTGAAATGAAACCACCCCCTGGTAGAAAACCGAAGGCTGCCGCCCGCACTCCCCGTTTCCAGGAGCCTCTGCAGAGCTCCTGATGTTTTTCACAACGTTGACTTCAAGGAGACAATTTCAAACATGGGCAAAAGCCTTAGACTTGAAGTTTTTTGCAGAATTTCATGCAAATATATCTTCGTGCTTCACATAATAATACTATTTTATAATGCTTTTAGTAATTATATTTTATAATGCTTTCAGCTTTTGGAATTGCCTTTCAATCAACTGTATCAGATTTTGTGATGTGTGCTCCCACCAGTATTAACGTAGTCATTTCTAACTTCATGGTTTCTAAGAAGAAAATCTGATATTATTACTTCTTCATGGATTTTTCTGTTTAAGCAATGTAGCCTTTCGACCAAGTATATCTCTTTTAAGCAAGTGTGACTCCACAGTTATTTTCCTTAAGCCCAGTTATCATCTGATACTGACTGATTCACCCACCTGCCAAAAAGAATTAATCAACATATTAACTTATGCTACAATAAAGAGAAAATCTCCAATTCTTCAAAATACTTTTGTATAATCTTTCAGACTATTTATAATCTATTTTAACACAGTCATTTTAATTCCCACAGTATATTATTATACTGTCAAATTGAAATTTAAGATTTTTTTTTTTGGCAAAACACATTCACTGTTGCTTGTATTTACCACTGTGAAGGGATTACCCCAAATGCTAACTGGTCATGGAGTCGGGGAAGGAAGTGCTGAAGTGGATTAAAGTCTTAAACCCAATTTGCGAAACCACACTGAATGCATTACCATCCAAACTAAGATCTTAAAGCACAGAGGTTCTCGGGCTGCAGCAAACAATGAAAAGTCAAAAATGTAAAGGCATTCAGCCGGAATGAATCACCACACAACATGAAAAAAGTAAGAACACCCACCAGATTTCATTATTTGATGGGAAAAAAAAAAAAGAAGAAAAACCATCCTCTCCAGTAGAGGACAATGAGATGCGGGAAATGGTCTGGGAGAAAGGAGCAGTTTCCTCTGCAGTTACTGGTCTTAAACCCATGAACTTCTCTCCTTAATTCTAAGAAGTTACCTCGCATGACAAGCCATTTAAACTAATAACTTCCCTTTTTCTGACAACTAGAAACACTTGCTCACTGTAGAAGACACAGATGAGCAAAAAGATAAAAAGCAAAAAAGCTCAGCATCCAGGTAGAGCCGCTACATTCACTTTAAAAAGCCTTCTGGAGATTCACATACCATACGATGCACCCATTTTAAGTGTATAATTAAGTACTTTAAGATATATGTACTGGGCTGTACATCACCATCACCACAATCTAATGTTAGAACATTCCATTACCCCAGAAAGAAACCACTAGCAGTCACTTCCCATTTCTTCCCACCACACACCCCCTGCTCCTCGGTCCTGGGCAGCCACTGACCTGCTTCCCGTCTCTGCGCATCTGCTTAGTCCAGACCTCTCAGATAAGCGGAGTCCTAACGTGGGGTCTTCTCTGATTGACGTCTTTCATTAGCTCAGTGTTTTCCAGGCTCTTCCAAACCGCAGCACGTATCAGTACTCAGTTTTTTTATTGCTGAATAATATTCCACTGTAACGATAGGCCACATTTTATTTACCCATTTATAACGGACACTGGTCTCCGTGTTCTGTTGGAAATACTGCTCCTCTGAATATTTCTGTGCAAGTTTTTGTTTGAACACCTGTTGTGGAGTCTCTTGGCATCCGAGTGGGGTTTCTGGGTTACGCAGTGACTCTGTGCTTAACATTTTGAGGAACTGCCAGATTATTTTCCAGAATGGCGTGCACCACTTTACATTCCCATCGGCAATCTGGGAAGGTTCCAGTTTCTCCATAGTGAAAGTGAAGTCGCTCAGTCGTGTCCGACTCTTTGTGACCCTGTGGACTGTAGCCTACCAGGCTCCCCCACCCATGGGATTTTCCAGGCAAGAGTACTGGAGTGGGTTGCCATTTCCTTCTCCAGGGGATCTTCCTGACCCAGGGATCGAACCCAGGTCTCTCACATTGCAGGCAGACGCTTTACTGTCTGAGCCACCAGGGAAGCCCAATAAATTCTGGAGTGGGTCGCCTTTCCCTTCTCCAGGGGATCTTCCCAACCCAGGGATCGAACACAGCTCTCCCGCATCGCAAGCAAATTCTTTACCAGCTGAGCCACAGGAACACTTGTTATTATTTTTTAAATACACTTTCGGTCATACTGTGTGGGATGTGGGATCTTAGTTCCTTCACCAGGGATCAAACCTGCGATCCCTGCATTGGGAGTGAGGAGTTTTAGCCACAGGCCCCAGGATCATGTCAATTTAATTCTTAGACCACCCAGAGGACTTAGAAGGGTAGAGTAAATTTTCTTTATCCTTGACAACAGCTCAGTACCAGTCTGATTTTTCTAACCATCTAATGGCATCTTCGTAAGTTCAAGTTTTAGCATGAAAATTTAGATTTGTAATACAGACCTAGTTTTAAGTAGATACCTCCTCATTTGGTGTTCCAGAAACTTCACTGTCAAGAATTATGTAGTTCTGTGACTATACTTGTGCCAGGAGTTTGGGCAGAAGAAATAATATAGATCAATGGACCATCAACTCTATGATGTGTTCAAGATTGGTAGGAAAATTCTAAAATTATTAACAATAAAAGATTTATCATGCTGTTGTGCATATTAAATTCGTCTCTATAGAAGCTTTAATCTTTCTGCCCTTTTCTGCGGTTGGAATAAAGCAACTTGGGGTGTCGATCGTGGCTCCTTTCTTCCACCCTCCAAGTCTCGCCAACCACAAAGAGCTAGCAACTCTACTTTCTATGTATTTCTATTTTTTTGGCCGTGCCCTGCAGCATGCAGAATCTTAGCTCCCCAGGCAGGAATGGAGCCCGGGAATCGGCCCCTGTGTTGGGAGCTCGGAGTCTTGACCACTGGGCCACCGGGCAGCCCCGCTATGCACCGTGACCCCATCCACTGCTCTGTGCCCCCGTGGCCACTGCCTGGGTTCGGGCCTCCGTCTTCTCGTCTGAACTGCTGCCTCGCTTCCTCCCGCAGTCTCATCCCTCCCAGTCTTCTCTCCACATCACAGTAGGAGTGGGAAACAAACCGCTGCCGTATTACTGTCAAGTGCCGTGGAGGCCTGGGGTCGCTTGCTCCTGCAGCATAACTTGGCCTCCGCAGACGACCCCTAACTTCTCTCAGCTCCTGGGACGTGCCATACCCTGACTCTGGGCCTTTGCCTTCCTTCCTGTTTGAATCATCCCAACTTCTCCTGGCCTTGGGATCTCAGGTTAGATGCTGTTTTCTCTGCAAGGCCTTCTCCTTCTCCCGACTGGTTTGTGTGCCCGTCTTACACGCTCCTGGGACAGTCCGTGCTTCCCCCATCACAGCACGTCCCCTGCGAGGCGGACGCTACGACGTCCTCGTTCACCATCGGATGCCAGGCTGGCCATGTGGTAGACGCCATAAATCCCTTGTGTGAGTGAATCAGTCTTTAGAACTTGAACACTGTGTCACACTACTTCTCAGGGGCAGTCACTGAAGGCAGAAAGTAGCTGAGTCCAAGCTGTGGTCTGATTCATCAAGATGACACAAGCAAAGAAAAATATCCGTGGCTGCCAAATGCTTCCCTGTCTTCACCTTGATGTAAATTCTACGGGTTTTCCAAGCCTCCCACGTTAAAAGACTGAGGAGTACTATAAACAACAGGAGTGAGATGGAAGCTCCTTGGCAGGAGAGAATGACAGGCACCCTTATTCTGGTGCGTGTCTGAACAGCGCACGAGAATGCCATGCGGGTCAGCGCGCAGTCTTGAGCTGCATTTCCGGTTCTCAGACAAGCTCTGGGCCTGGCTGCGCAGGGTGTGTGCATTCCACAACTCCGGTCTAACCGACATCCTGTCCCTCCCGCCATGAGGCATAATGCGCAACAGCCCTGCGTGCCTCATGCCCTCCGATTCCCTCCTAACTGGCACAGGTAAGGCTTTCCACGGCCCCACAATGAAAAGACCGCCCAGAGCCATGCTGGGGCTGACTCAGAAAGAGGAGCCTCAGTTTAGGTCGATTAGACTGTGCTCTGGTGACACCAGAGAGGAAATCTGAATCTGAGCTCTCTTATCGAAGAGTCACATGTGAGACCTCAGTGCTCCTGAGGTTGACTTTTTAACCCTGAGGTGAAGAACTTCATGCTAAAATACTGGGCTTCCTCTACCATGCCCGACTCACATGCAGAAATGGTTTAACTCACAGGCTGCACATTAAGAATGAAGCATGTAAAGACTGACTTGTTTTTGGAAAAGGAAAAACAAAAAGACTGACTGCTTTTCCAAAAGTCATGGTAAGAACAGAACATGGCAAGGGTCCAAAGCTTCCCTGAGGAGACTGATGAGCATTGGGCAGGCTTATGGAACACATATTAGCGTCAACTATTTCCGAGATTTCCAAGGGATGACAGTGCTGAGAATGCCTGAAATGATGGTTAGAGCCAGGTCCCATGATTGGAAGTGAAAGGGGCATGGTTTTAGACTCAACGTAAAGATCAGGTAGTGCTAATGGTAAAGAATCCGCCTGCCAGCGCAAGAGATGTGGGTTCGATTCCTGGGTCGGGAAGATTCCCTGGAGGAGAGCATGACAACCCACTCGTGTTCTTGCCTGGAGAATCCCATGGACTGAGGAGCCTGGTGGGCTGTAGTCCATGGGGTCGCAAAGAGTCAGACACGACTGAGAGACAAAACAACAGCTGAGAATTAAACATGATAATGTTTGTCAAGCGCTTTGCATAAGGCTGGCTCTAGCGTCTAATCAAATGGCAAATACAATCAAGCAGAGATCGCCAATGAAGAACCGGACTTCCTCGTGAGGGAAGGAGTCCACCGCCTCTACAAGTCCTTTAGAGTCGACCGGCCGCGCGCCGAGGAAGAGTCCCTCCTGCCTGGGCATGCAGCGCGGCAGGGACCAGGACTGGACTCTGGCCAACGCATCCCGATCTAAGGCTCTAAGACGCAGCACGCTGAAACTGCTTTGCACATAGTGATTCTAAAGTAAAATGGCTCCCAAATACACAAAACTAAAACTGCGGGAACTAGAGGGAGAAACGGACAAACGCTTCATGTGATGGTGACTCATCTACCTTACTACGTGTCAGTGGACGAGAGGCATACTGGTGAGGTGAACCTGAACATGAGCGTCAGTAAAAATGCAGAAAATCTGAGCTACCAGGCTCGGTTTACTCGATAGACATCACTGCACCTGTCTACCTATTGGGGAGATCAGCACTCTTCTTTGGCTTAGAATATTTCTAGAACCTGACCATGGACTACCTAACAGAGCAAGTCTCAAGGTTCCTTGATTCCATCCATAGTGTAACAAATATATACATAAAACACATAAACACATTTTCAATTAAAAAGTCTTTGAATAACTGATGGTTTAAAGAAGAAATAACAATGCATACTAAAAAATAACAGAACTGAGTAAAAACACTGTGTGTCAGCACTTGTGGGATGCGGAAAAAGCAGTGAATTCAGGAAAACTTATAACCTTAGATGCTTATATTAGAAAAACAGAAAGATTAAAGATGAATATACTAAACTCATTTAACTGAGAAACAGAATAATCTGAACACAGTAGTAAGAGACAGAGAAATTATATATATCAGTGAAACAGAAAACAAATTTGCAATATGTATTAACAAGGTCAAAAGGTGATTCTTGAAAAGCATATAATGAAACAAACTTTCTAGTGAGTAGGAAAAAAATGAAAGATCAAGTTAGTATCAATAAAAAACAGATATATTATATATAAGACATTTTTAAAAGATAAAATGAAAAACTTTTTAAAAGTAAAAATTAAACTTGAAAAGAACAGTAAAAAAATATAACTTAGAAAAAGTGACTCAAGAATTCCTAAGAAATGTTGAACAGATCTGTGACTATTAAAAATAATAAATCTAAAGGTAAAAATCTTCTACTCATACAAAGAAACTCCACACCCAGACAATTTTATAGGGAGTTTTGCCAGACTTCAAGGAGACAGGTTATTTTAGAATGGTATAAATTATTCCAGAGAAAAAAGGAGGGAAAAAAAAGGAAACATTCCCCAACTTATTCTTTGGTGCCTGTAAAACCAGGGATAGTATAAGAAAGGAAAATTATAAATCAACCTTACTCATAAACATAAACATCCTAAATAAGATATCAGCTAAAAGATAATATATGTATTATGGCCAAATTAGGTTTACAAATCACTGCAGATGGTGACTGCAGCCATGAAATTAAAAGACGCTTACTCCTTGGAAGAAAAGTTATGACCAACCTAGATAGCATATTCAAAAGGAGAGACATTACTTTGCCAACAAATGTCCATCTAGTCAAGGCTATGGTTTTTCCTGTGGTCATGTATGGATGTGAGAGTTGGACTGTGAAGAAGGCTGAGCACTGAAGAATTGATGCTTTTGAACTGTGGTGTTGGAGAAGACTCTTGAGAGTTCACCTCATGCGAAGAGTTGACTCATTGGAAAAGACTCTGATGCTGGGAGGGATTGGGGGCAGGAGGAGAAGGGGACGACAGAGGATGAGATGGCTGGATGGCATCACTGACTCGATGGATGTGAGTCTGAGCGAACTCCGAGAGATGGTGATGAACAGGGAGGCCTGGCGTGCTGCGATTCACGGGGTCGCAAAGAGTCGGACACGACTGAGCGACTGAATTGAACCGAACTGAAAGGTATTTAATGTTGGAAAAACCTATAAATATATTTTTAATACTGACAGATAAGAAGGCAGTGTTTTTGCTGACTTCAACAAATTAAGAGAGAAAACAAAGCATGTGGTAAAATCTAATACTCACTCATGAGGAAATTTTTAGCAAATTCAGAATGAAAGAGAACTTTCTTAACTTGGTAAAGGGTATTTGAAAAAGCCTGAAAAATACATGATTCCTAACAGGGAAACATGTGAACTAAGGTATTTTAAAATCAGGAACTAGACAAGAATGTCTGCTATCATCACAAACATTGAACTCTGCACTGGAGACTGTAGCCACCATGATAAGGTAAGAGAAAGAAAAGCAAATGAAAAACAAAGGTGTCATCACTTACCATGGGACCCTCTCCCTCCTGTGCAGCACAGGGAACTCTGCTCAGGGTCACGGGCAGCCTGGACAGGGGCGGGGCTTGAGTGTCACGTGGCAGCCTGGACAGGGGCGGGGCTTGAGGGAGAATGGGTGTGTGTACACGCATGGCTGCGTTCCTGCGCCTCTGCCTGAAACTATCACAGTGTTAACACTGTATTGGGCTAGACTCCAATACAAAATAAAAAGCTTTAAAAAAATGTGACCCTTCAAATAGAAAACTCTATTTGACTTATATGCAGAGTACATCATGTGAAATGCGGGGATGACTCACAAGCTGGAATCAAGATTGCTGGGAGAAACACCAACAACCTCAGATATACAGGTAATACCACTTTAATGGCAGAAAATGAAGAGGAACTAAAGAGCCTCTTGATGAAGGTGAAAGAGGAGAGTGAAAGAGCTGGCTTAAAACTCAACATTCAAAAAACTAAGATCATGGCATCCAGTCCCATCACTTCATGGCAAATAGATGGGGAAATGTGGCAAACAGTGTCAGACTGCATTTCCTTGAGCTCCAAAATCAATGTGGACGGTGACGGCAGCCACAAAATTAAAACACACTTGCTTCTTGGAAGAATAGCTATGACAAACTAGACAGTATAGTAAGAAGCAGAGACAGCCGTTTGCCAACCAAGATCCACACAGTCAAAGTTATGGTTTTTCCAGTAGTCATGTATGGATGTAAGAATTGGACCATAAGAAAAGCTGAGCACCAAAGAATTGGTGCTTTTGAACCATGGTGTTGGAGAAGACTGTTGAGAGCCCCTTGGACAGTAAGGAGATCAAACCATCTCAGTCCTAAAGGAAATCAACCCTGAATGTTCACTGGAAGGACTAACGCTGATGCTGAAGCAGATGCGAAGAGTCAACTCTTTGGGAAAGACTCTGATGCTGGCAAAGACTGAGGGCAGGAGAAGGGGGTGACAGAGGATGAGGTGGTTGGATGGCATCACCAACTCCATGCACATGAGGTTGAGCAAACTCTGGGAGATAGTGGAGGGCAGGAAAGCCTAGCGTGCTGCAGTCCGTGGGGTCCCAAAGAGTCAGACTTAGCTACTGAACATGGCCATGGGAACACATTACTAATGCTTCCCTTTCGGGACTATGGAAGAGACCCACGGGAGGGGGGGCCTCACACGGAGACTTCACGAGCTTCACGGTCAGTGTGCCTCCAGTAACAAAACAGTGAAGACAAGTGAGGTGTCCACAGAAAATGGGCAAACAAGACATAAACTACTTCACAGAACCAACATTACAGCAGCGAAAATAAATGATCTGCTTCCTTACACTTGACAACTTGGAAGAATCAGAGAAACGTTCCATGATAAAAGCAAATCCCACAAGGCTACGTGTTATCTTTATTAAGCTCAAGGAGAGAAAAATGAAAACAGAGCGTTCGGGAATGCCTCCAACCATGCTAAGACGACGAGAATGGCGAAGAGAGACCAGGTTCAGGACAGCGGTGGTGGGGCGAAGCAGGGTAGGATTCGGGAGGTGCAGGCTTATGTACTCAGTACGGATAACCTCACGGAGTAACGGACTTCTGTTTCGTTGGTGTGCTTTCAGACTTAGTGTGATTTCACTGCATCGGGTATCAGCCTGCAAGAGCTCAAGTCCTGGAGTTCTGCGCCCTCCTTCCTGTCCCCTACCTTTGCCCTTAATTTACTGCCAGGGGCTCGGGGACCTGCTGCAGAGAAGGCGACCCCCGGGGACCAACCCAGCGCCGGACCGCGCGCCTGTCCTTGGCGGCGGGGGCGGGGGCGTGTGTGGAAAGACCCAGGGTATCCACACGCAGACTACAGCTGCTCCGTCAATTCCCGTTATTCGCCGGCTGGAAGCACATCGCAGCTCTGGGCCTGCCCGGCGCCGCCCTCCCCGGCACCCCCCACCCCGCCTCCCAGGGTGCGGGCTCCCCGCACCCTGGGAGGCGGGGTGGGGGGTGCCGGGGAGGGCGGCGCCGGGCAGGCCCAGAGCTGCGATGTGCTTCCAGCCGGCGAATAACGGGAATTGACGGAGCAGCTGTAGTCTGCGTGTGGATACCCTGGGTCTTTCCACACACGCCCCCGCCCCCGCCGCCAAGGACAGGCGCGCGGTCCGGCGCTGGGTTGGTCCCCGGGGGTCGCCTTCTCTGCAGCAGGTCCCCGAGCCCCTGGCAGTAAATTAAGGGCAAAGGTAGGGGACAGGAAGGAGGGCGCAGAACTCCAGGACTTGAGCTCTTGCAGGCTGATACCCGATGCAGTGAAATCACACTAAGTCTGAAAGCACACCAACGAAACAGAAGTCCGTTACTCCGTGAGGTTATCCGTACTGAGTACATAAGCCTGCACCTCCCGAATCCTACCCTGCTTCGCCCCACCACCGCTGTCCTGAACCTGGTCTCTCTTCGCCATTCTCGTCGTCTTAGCATGGTTGGAGGCATTCCCGAACGCTCTGTTTTCATTTTTCTCTCCTTGAGCTTAATAAAGATAACACGTAGCCTTGTGGGATTTGCTTTTATCATGGAACGTTTCTCTGATTCTTCCAAGTTGTCAAGTGTAAGGAAGCAGATCATTTATTTTCGCTGCTGTAATGTTGGTTCTGTGAAGTAGTTTATGTCTTGTTTGCCCATTTTCTGTGGACACCTCACTTGTCTTCACTGTTTTGTTACTGGAGGCACACTGACCGTGAAGCTCGTGAAGTCTCCGTGTGAGGCCCCCCCTCCCGTGGGTCTCTTCCATAGTCCCGAAAGGGAAGCATTAGTAATGTGTTCCCATGGCCATGTTCAGTAGCTAAGTCTGACTCTTTGGGACCCCACGGACTGCAGCACGCTAGGCTTTCCTGCCCTCCACTATCTCCCAGAGTTTGCTCAACCTCATGTGCATGGAGTTGGTGATGCCATCCAACCACCTCATCCTCTGTCACCCCCTTCTCCTGCCCTCAGTCTTTGCCAGCATCAGAGTCTTTCCCAAAGAGTTGACTCTTCGCATCTGCTTCAGCATCAGCGTTAGTCCTTCCAGTGAACATTCAGGGTTGATTTCCTTTAGGACTGAGATGGTTTGATCTCCTTACTGTCCAAGGGGCTCTCAACAGTCTTCTCCAACACCATGGTTCAAAAGCACCAATTCTTTGGTGCTCAGCTTTTCTTATGGTCCAATTCTTACATCCATACATGACTACTGGAAAAACCATAACTTTGACTGTGTGGATCTTGGTTGGCAAACGGCTGTCTCTGCTTCTTACTATACTGTCTAGTTTGTCATAGCTATTCTTCCAAGAAGCAAGTGTGTTTTAATTTTGTGGCTGCCGTCACCGTCCACATTGATTTTGGAGCTCAAGGAAATGCAGTCTGACACTGTTTGCCACATTTCCCCATCTATTTGCCATGAAGTGATGGGACTGGATGCCATGATCTTAGTTTTTTGAATGTTGAGTTTTAAGCCAGCTCTTTCACTCTCCTCTTTCACCTTCATCAAGAGGCTCTTTAGTTCCTCTTCATTTTCTGCCATTAAAGTGGTATTACCTGTATATCTGAGGTTGTTGGTGTTTCTCCCAGCAATCTTGATTCCAGCTTGTGAGTCATCCCCGCATTTCACATGATGTACTCTGCATATAAGTCAAATAGAGTTTTCTATTTGAAGGGTCACATTTTTTTAAAGCTTTTTATTTTGTATTGGAGTCTAGCCCAATACAGTGTTAACACTGTGATAGTTTCAGGCAGAGGCGCAGGAACGCAGCCATGCGTGTACACACACCCATTCTCCCTCAAGCCCCGCCCCTGTCCAGGCTGCCACGTGACACTCAAGCCCCGCCCCTGTCCAGGCTGCCCGTGACTCCCCCCGCGCGGGCCCCGCCCCCCCGCGCGCCGCGGCGCCTCCCAAAACCCGGAGACGTGGATCCCGCCCTCCACGCCGTCCCCACGCAGCAGGGGGGCCGCACGCCGCGGGCTCGGCGGCCGGAAGCCCGGCCCAGTGCCTCAAGGGGAGCCGCCCCGAGCGCGAGCTGACACGGCCGCAGTCCGCGCGGGTGAGCGTGGCCCCGGCCCCGCGGCTTCGGCCTGCCTCCCGTCCTGCTCCTCTCGTGCGGGCCGCGGGCTCCGGGCCGCGGCGGCGGGCTGGGCCTTGCGCGGTCGCCTCCCCTGCGCCGCCGTTTCCGCCCCCGCCCCGCGTGCGGGCGGCGCCGTGACGTCACGCGCCTCTGCGTGCGTGGCCGCCGGGGGCCGACGTCGGAGGCGCGGAGCGGCGACGTCGGTGTGGGGAGGAGAGGGGCGCGGACCCGGGTCGCGGATTGGCGGCCGCGCTCGCGCCGCCTCGGTTCCGCTTGCAGGACGGCAGTTCCGAGCTCTCCCCGCTCGCGCGCAGCCGCGCCTTCCTCACCCGTCCCGTCGATCTTTTCGGAGACTTGAGGTTGTGACTAGACCCTCACTTGCTTTTCTGTTGGAATTTTTCCGGAAAAATGGAACCTGGCAATGTATCCTAAAAATGTTTTTTTAGGAAAATGTTTCTCAGCAAATTTACAGCCCCCAAATTAGGTTAAATGCCTGTTCCCAATTGCTGTCATTTTGCAAAACCCAGTTTCTGTTGTAAATGGGAAAAGAGTAGTTCGGAGCTTGCACGCACCGAGAAGGTGTGCTCCCCGAGTCCCTGGGCCCCCAGGTGCTGAGTCCCCGGTGAGACCGGCACTTGTAGCACAGGCCTCAACAGAAGAACACGCGTGTGCCCTTGGGACGACGCTGGGACCTGGTAACCTCTGGGCACGTGTTACTGTTGATGCTTGCGCTTTTGTAAAGACTCCGGTTGTGAAGTAGCCCGGGAAGCCGCCCGGCCCCTCCCCTCCGCGGCTCCCCTCTTCTTGTATTTTCTGTGTGGGCGTGTAACAGAAAGGTCTACTCCAGAATTTATGTGATGTCTGGTTATGTCAGAGTGCAAGGCAGCCCACAGACAGAGGTCAGTGGTGCGAATCCGTGTGCAGCGTGGAGCCAGGGCTGTCTTCACCAGGGGGACTTGGAGGGTGGGAGGGAAGCCTGAGGTCAGCCCTGTCTTCTCTGTTCTTTGGAGGCATAGCCCAGGGACGTGGTGACTTTAGGGTACTTTACCCGTGACTTTAATGACGGTAAAGTAAATCAGGGTATAATTTCCTCCGCAGAGTACTGAAGGATGTTCGTTCCAAGATCCCTGAAAATCAAGCGGAACGCTAACGATGACAGTGGAAGTTGTGTAGCCAAGAAAATCAAACCCGAGGCAGAAGACCGGGGGCTGGATGCAGGTGGGGATGGTCTCGCTGATGCCTCGGGTACCAAAGGGGCTGCCGCAGCGGCCCACCAGGGGGCCCAGCCGCGCCCTATCCCCGGGCCTACTGGCCCGGTGTCCGAAGGGACTCCGCCCGACTCCGAGCCAGGGACACAGGCTGGCGATCTCCCCGAAGAGCCGGTGAAGTCCTTCTCCAAAACCCAGCGGCAGGCCGAGCCCGGGGAGCCGGTATGCGTGGTGTGCGGGCGGTACGGCGAGTACGTGTGCGACGAGACGGACGAAGACGTGTGCAGCCTGGAGTGTAAAGCGAAGCACCTGCTGCGGGTGCGGGGCGCGCCAGCGGCGTCCCAGCCGAGCCGCCCCCAGACAGCGGGCTCCCAGCCGGCGGCGCCGGGCCCTGCCCCCTACGTCTACACCGAGCACGCCTTCGTGGCGCACCTTCGGGAGGACCAGGTTGAGAACCTCAGGCGGCAGTTGGGGATCACGGTTCGAGGCCGAGGCGTCCCCAAGCCCATCGTTGACTTTGAGCACTGCGGGTTTCCCGAGACCCTAAACCGCAACCTGAAGGCCTCCGGTTACGAGGTGCCCACTCCCATCCAGATGCAGATGATTCCGGTGGGCCTTCTGGGCAGAGACGTGCTGGCCAGCGCGGACACCGGCTCCGGGAAAACGGCCGCCTTCCTGCTTCCGGTCATCGTGCGAGCTCTGTCTCAGGTGAGTGAGAGCTCACCTGTGTGAGCTCAGACAGGTGAGGGGTTTATCCAGCGTCAGCCTCAAGCTTGTTAAAAAACTGGAACTGGAACTGATTACCTAGACCGTTAGTAACTGGGACTCAATTGTATTATGTTGAACCAATGTCTTCACTGAAGGTCTGAAAAAAAGACATCACTTCCAATTTTTTTTTTTTTTTTTAACAAATTTTCCATTTAAGGAACATGCATGCTTTGGCTTTGAGGGGAAAGTCCTGCTGGCCCGATGAGCTGTGATTTTGGTGTCAGTCTAGCGTCCTTTAAGTTTGTGTCTTGAAATACCTGATACCAAACTCAGAAGCCTATTGTGGAGTTTCAGCATATATCATTAAGGGTGATCTCTGTTTCACCTTAAAGATGATACCACCTTGCCTTTCTCGCTCGTTTATAAGCATTCCCACACATAATGAGACTAAAAGATATTCTGAGTGATTATTCACCAAGTACTGGTGAGTTTGTGAGGTTTGAAGTATGGCAAGAGAGAAAGGAGTGAGAAATAACAGGTGGAGGAAGAAGAGAGAAAGGGAATTTCAGAAAACTAAACCGTAGTAGAAGATAATGTGAGAAAAAAATAAAAAGAAGGACTCGATGGTCAAGATATAGGTGAAAATCAACCCAGAACTTTGGGTTGGCCAAAAAGTTTGAGTTTTTCTGTAACATCTTATGGAAAAACACAGATGAATTTTTTGGCCAACCCAATAGAATATTTGTACACTATAAGGCTTTTGGACAAAGACAAGTGAATCTACAAGACACTAAGGGGAAACCAGCAGGCGATGCCGGGCCTGACCCAGCTCTTCTTGGAGACCAGCAGGCCTCTCTTCCTTGGAGGAGGATGGCCCGAGATCACACAGTCCAGCTGACAGGGAGCCAAGCGTCCGCGTTGCCGCCGTGGTTATTGCAGGCGCCTCTCCCTGGTCCCCGTTTTGATGTTTCTTTGTGCACCCATGTTCCGTGGGAGGTGGGTGTAGTCTCTGAGGGTTTTGGAGAAGCACTCTGCAGGAGCAGGAGGCGATTGGGCTGGTGGGATCTCTTTCCGAGGGAAGGCGTTCCTGGGATTGCCTTGCACACTGGAGTCGGCAGCAGCGGCAGCTCATCATGGGTGTGTTTCCATCTTTGCAGAGCAAGTCGCCGTCGGGGCTGGTCCTCACGCCCACGCGGGAGCTGGCCATCCAGATCGAGCGGCAGGCCAAGGAGCTGATGAGTGGCCTACCCTGCCTGAGGACCGCACTCCTGGTGGGGGGCCTGCCCGTGCCCCCCCAGCGGCACCGCCTGCGCCAGCGCATTCAGGTGGGCCCCCTGGGCAGGGCGCCTTTGCAGAGGACCTAAGCAGTGCAGGAACCAAGGCTTTTCTCCCAGGAGGAGTTGTAGAGTGTGGCTTTAGGTAGCCTTGAAACTCCTGTTCCATGAGCCTTAATGTTCAGGTTGGGCTGTGTGTGGCAAAGCACGGGAGCGCAGGTGACTGCTGTCCGGCGGTCTCACGTCCTTGTATCTCCTTCAGTCCCTGAACTGGCTCTTGGAGGTGGGTGGGCATATCCCCTCTCTCCCAGTTGCGAAGATGCATCTCTGAAAGATGGGCTTCATCTCAGGATCGTGGCTGGTACACATCAGAGAGTGATTCCTACGAACAGGGACATCATCCTTCATAATCACAGTCCGGTGACAGGCTAGGAAGCTCCCACCTCCTGGCTGGCGTGCAGCAGACGTGAGCCTTGCTGTCGCGCCTGAAGCCCCCAGGTGTCAGTGGCCGTCCCATCGGCTTCTTCTCATCAGGTTCAGCCATTCTGTTGCCCGCAGCTGTTGTGCCTCTCGGCATCTTCAGTTTGGAACCTATCGTTCTATTTTTCTTCTGATCTTGACATTTTTAAGGATTACAAGGCCTTTGAAGAACAACCCTCAACTGATGAGATTGGTGTTTTGTGTCTTTGATAGGAACATCACGGGAGAGGTGCTGTGTTCTTCTCATTACATCCTTTTACGTGGCACACAGCTTCAATTTGTCCTTTTCACTGATGCTTTCATCTGTCAAGTCACAGTAAAGTTTGTACCTTTCATATTGAATAAGTGTTTTAGGGGGAGTACTTTTAGTTGGTAAATTTTTTGAGCTTCACCAGACTCCCCACTTATTTATCCTCTTACATGGGCTGATGGTTCCTTTTTATTGGTGGGATTATTATTTGGGTGGCTCACGGAGGCACCTTAAGTAGGCTTCTGTGTCCTTTGATCATATCCCTGTCCTTGTTTGAGTCCTTTCTTACTTTTCTGCCTGAAAGACATGGCATGTCCTGAGCTCATCCTTTCTTTGCCTCTGCCCCGAACTCTCCGTGGAGCCCCGGCCCCTTTGTGTAGAGAGCGGCGTTCGGAAACTGAGACCTGGGCTCTCCTTGGGCTCCTTGCTCTTGAGCCGTCATTGCTCGGGAACCTCGAGACCGTGAGTTCCTGCTGGTAGTTCCAGCTCTCGTTTGTCACCAGGCTCCTTTTATGCTCTGTGTTCCCCTGTTTATCGCTCTGACCATGAGAAACCTGCCCTTATCCGTCCCGCGTTGTTCCTCCGCCTGGCCCCCTGCCTGGCCCCCCGCGTGTCCCCCGTGCTCCACCTCAGCAGTGCCGTCCTCCCTGGGCGTGGCACAGCCTCACCACCCTCTCCGTCCGGCCTCCTCCTCCCTGCCCACACCGTGTCAGGCCTCGTGGACATGCACCCTCTGGAAGGAAAAGTAACAACTGTCTGTCTGCTCAGCAAAGCTCTTTCAAGAGTAAGGACAAGGCGAAGACCTCAGATAAACAAAGCTGGGAGGGTATTGCCAGTGGACCGTCTGTAGGAACTTGCAGAGGAAGCCATCCTGCAGATAAAGAAGATTCCAGAGAGGAAGGCAGGGGCAGAAGGAAGCTGGTGCAGAGGCAGCAGTGGGCGTGAGGGCAAAGTAAATGCACACAGGCTGATGATCAGTGACCAGGAGCAAGCATGATGTTTAGAACACAGGATGGACACCGTCCAGCAGCAGCGCATAGTGCAGGCAAGATGGGATCGTGGCAACGCGCCGCCCGCCACGCCTCGAGAACAAGCTGAAAGTGTCCATTAACTTTATGTTAAGACGCTTACTCCTTTGAAGGAAAGTTATGACCAACCTAGATAGCATATTGAAAAGCAGAGACATTACTTTGCCAACAAAGGTCCGTCTAGTCAAGGCTATGGTTTTTCCTGTGGTCATGTATGGATGTGAGAGTTGGACTCTAAAGAAAGCTGAGCGCCGAAGAATTGATGCTTTTGAACTGTGTTGTTGGAGAAGACTCTTGAGAGTCCCTTGGACTGCAAGGAGATCTAACCAATCCATTCTGAAGGAGATCAGCCCTGGGACTTCTTTGGAAGGAATGATGCTAAAGCTGAAACTCCAGTACTTTGGCCACCTCATGTGAAGAGTTGACTCATTGGAAAAGACTCTGATGCTGGGAGGGATTGGGGGCAGGAGGAGAAGGGGACGACAGAGGATGAGCTGGCTGGATGGCATCACCGACCCGATGGACGTGAGTTTGAGTGAACTCCGGGAGTTGGTGATGGACAGGGAGGCCTGGCGTGTTGCGATTCATGGGGTTGCAGAGAATCAGACATGACTGAGCGACTGAACTGAACTGAACTGATGTACTGGCATTCTAGGGGAAGCACTCAAAGAATGAAAAAAAAAAAGTTCATAGCTTCCAAATCATCAGAGGGGAAAATGGAAGAAAAGGAGTGAAGTCACATCAACATAATTAAAATCGACCTGATGTTTGTGGGCATGTAAAGGACACAGAAGCCAAGCCAAGCCCTGTGCGCTGGGGTTACAGGCCTTTTATCACGCACAGCAGGGTTGGCACTGGGCGGTGGGGACCAGAAAAGTGGGTACAGCGAAGTGTGTGAGGTTGTTTGCAACTCCCCCAGGCTCACCGCGGCCCTCCTCGTTTAATCCTCACAGTGGCTGTTAGTGTTTGCATCTCAGGATGGCTGGGAGGACAGACTCAGGCCGTTATTGAATGCCCGAGCCACCACTCCTGCCGAAGTTTGACTGGAGAGCCCCGCTCTCTTTAGTATTTCTGCTTAGCTTTTATTTGTCTCTCCGGCTGTGCTGGGCGTTGGTGGTGACACGTGGCTCTTGAGTCGCAGCATGTGGACCCCTAGTTCGCCAGGTGGGGTCTGGCTTCCCGACGACAGATTGAGCTTGGGTTCCCGGCACTTGGGAGCATGGAGTCTTCGCCACCAGAGCATCGGGGAATTCCAGAAAGCCCCTACATGGACCACAGCTTCAGCTAAACTGCTTAGCTAAACTGCTAAAGCTAAACTGCTAAGCTAAACAGCTTAGCTAAACTGCTAAGAGCCTTGACGGAGAAGGCGATGGCACCCCACTCCAGTGCTCTTGCCTGGAAAATCCCATGGGCGGAGGAGCCTGATGGGCTGCAGTCCATGGGGTCGCTAAGAGTCGGACACGACTGAGCCACTTCCCTTTCACTTTTCCCTTTCATGCACTGGAGAAGGAAATGGCAACCCACTCCAGTGTTCTTGCCTGGAGAATCCCAAGGACAGGGGAGCCTGGTGGGCTTCCGTCTATGGGGTCGCACAGATCGGACACGACTGAAGCGACTTAGCAGCTGCAGCAAGAGCCTTGAGCGACCTTAGAATTCACTATCCCCAGCCTCGTAATTTGAAGGTGAGGTGGCAGGCTCAGAGAGGGCAAGGAGGGTGCCCTTATTCATGGAGCCAGATCGGGGTCAGGATGTCTGAGGTCCCCCCCAGTCTGGCCCCTGCCGCACCTTGGCCTCAGCCACGTGGTCTCCCCTTTGCCATCACCTCCCTGCCCCCCAGCCTCACCGCCACGATGCCCTCCCCTCCCACTGGCCGTCCCGGCATCCTCATGCCCGCTACTCCTGTGGGTGTCAGCTTGTGTCTGAGCAGGGGCCGGTACTTCCCTCTGTTTGCAGCCTGTCCTCATCACGTGAGCCCGTGTTTGTTCTGTCTCTCCCTTTGTGTTGCGGCTTTGATGAGAGCTGGGGCAAAGTCTGATTCACTCATTGTTGAGTTCTGAGTACTTGCACAGGGTCTGGCATGTCTCACCCACTCGGTAAGTGTAGAATGAGGCAGTAAATGAATAAACGGATGTCGTCCGACTCTCTTAATTTGCCTTTTTTCTTTTATTCAGGTTATCATAGCAACTCCTGGGCGACTTCTGGATATAATAAAGCAGAGATCTGTAGAACTCGGCAGTATAAAAATTGTAGTAGTGGATGAAGTAAGTGGTGGTGTTTAAAAACATAATTTTATAGAAGTTATGGAAAGCACATCATAGTTATGTAATTGCATTGTGTACTCAACCAATTTCTCCCCCAAAGGAAGACAATTCAGGGATTTTTCTTTTTTTTGGCGGTAGTGGTTCTTAAGCTAGTTCTTGGTTCGGTTTAGTCACTCAGTCGTGTCTGACTCTTTTTGACCCCGTGGATTGCAGCACGCCAGGCCTCCCTGTCCATCACCAACTCCTGCAGTTCTCGCATAGACTGCAGCTAAACTGAAATTAAATCACAGCTGTCTTTTCTTAATTGGGCTTGCTCATGAACTGGTGAGGTATACTCTATCTCAGTGATAAGTTTTTTAAACATGCTGTCTGTCATTTATCTACAAAAAGGAAGCGTTGGTGCCAGTCATGATTGGCAGGAATTTTGGAAGTAGCTAACGATGCTTAGGAGGAGAAGCTTTTTAAATATTTTCTATGTGGGTTAGACGTGTTGTTGTTTGATGTTATTCCACTGTGTGGACAAGCGTGAGAACATAAAACCACGTGCCCACCAGAGGGGCAGGGCCGCCTGCCTGCGTGCTTGTCCCCTGGCAGCGACAGGGCAGAGCCCTGGGGTTCCCCAGCGTGATCAGAAAATGTGGGGTGTTCGGTGCTGACCTGTGACAGCAGCCTGCCTGCCTCTGTGGCCCCAGTAACTAGCACAGCAGACGTGGGTTTGAAGCCCGTGTCCCTGGTCCGCGTCCCATCTCCTCAGCACCGTGGGGCCCTGCATCACGCACCTCAGGCTTCACGTCTATAAAACAGGGCCTACCAGTGCCCGTCTCACTAGAGTCCTCCCCTGAGACGCGCCTGGCGTCTAGGGGATGCCCGGCGCACAGGGACGGTCGGCCACCCTTGGCGATGAGTTAAGGCTCACTCAGTGGGTGGGTGGGTGAGTGTTTTCGCCCGGGCACCCTCCGGAGTGAAGTCAGATTGTCTGGGAGCGAGGGCGTCCATGCAGGAGACACCAAGGCCGGCTCCCAGGAGACGAGGCCAGTTTGGTCTTAATTCGGGGTCGCCCACGTCCCCCTCTTCCTCCATCTGCGCCCCCACTTCCTCTGGACCCGAGCTCTGTCTCCCCCGGGACTCTGCCACTGTTAGAGTAGCCTGTGTTCGTCGTGAGCAGTTCTAGTGTTTGGAACACCTTAAATTTAGGTAGTACTTTTAACTCTAAGAGCTTTTAAAAGTACGCGTTCCCACACTTTTCACTCCATTAACACCCCTTCAGGGTATGTAGGAAATAGACTCATAAGTGGAAACTGACGTGTGGAAAGAATAAAATTTTCCCAAGTTCTGGTTGATAATGGTTTCCAAAAATGCAGTGTAGGTGGGAACTGGTCATGAATATTGTGTATGTGTGGGTGTGTGTGTAAATGAAACAGAACTTTCATGAAACAATGCTTAGCCTTGCAACATATGATTTTCCTATTCCTACTGTTCTATTTTATGGCTTTGAAAAAGTGCTCTTCATGGTCCATTCTACAGACCACGTTGTAAAGCAACTGTATTCTGTGAGTAATCCATGTATTAAATGCATTAAAGACAAGTTGGAAATAGGAAAAACACCTATATTCCCATTGAAATAACCAAATATAACCATGGAGATTTTATTTCTTTTTCATTTCCTTCTGGCCTTGAGAATTCAGACTTTATTCTGTAGACATTGGGAAACTTTAAAGGATTCTAAGCCTGCATGTATAATCAGGCTCATATTCTCAACATGGAGAATAGCCTTTAAGCAAAAAGGCTGGTTCCCAGGCACTGGGGGTTGTTGAGGCAGGGTGGTGGCTGGAGGGAGGGGAGGAGATGGGAGGTAAGGGAGGTGGTGGGGTGTCAGGTCAGGGGTGATGGGTGAGTTATTTTTTTATACTTTGTTTACCAGATTTTCTGCAGTGCACTTGTTAGTATTTAAAAAAAAAAAAAAGATAATGGTACTAATTGCATCTTACAGAGTCAGATGAAGACTAATGACTGGCTGTAGAATTTGGGACCCAGGGAGTGATTGATGACCCAGAGGAGCTGGTGAGGGGGAGGGAGGGGAGCCCTGGACTGGACGGCTGGGGGAGGGGAGGAGACGGAGGAAAGGTGACTGGGGGCTGGGCAACCCCTCCCAGAAGCTTAGGCGAGAAGAGAAATGGAAGGAGTCTGTTTCTTGTGATCTTATTTTTTTCTGAACCAGGAGAAGCAAGGCCATCTGCTGAGATGAGTGGGTCTCAGCAGGGTTGCTGAGGAGCGGGAGAACGTTTGCACATGCCCTGTGGGTGCATTTTCTCTCTGTCTCACAGTTAATAGAAGCACCGAGAAGGACCACGCTGGTACTTTATACGGGCTTCCCAGGTGGTGCCCGTAAAGAATCTGCCTGCCGGTGCAGGAGACGCAAGAGACCTGAGTTCAATCCCTGGGTCGGGAAGATCCCCTGCAGCCCACTCCGTATTCTTGCCTGGGAGATCCCATGGACTGAGGAGTCTGCCAGGCTGCATGCAGTCCGCAGGGTCACAGAAGAGTCGGGCATGACTGAGTGCCCACACACACTGAATATACTTTTACTCACTGATTCTCGTCACATTTCTGGGAGGTAGTTGCTGTTACCATTTCACCTGTAAGAGGACAAACTGAAGCTTAAAGCTGTTAATTAACTTACTTGAGGTGATGCAGCGCCAGGATCAAACCCAGACCATCATGATTACTTCAGATCTTTTAAATGTTACAGAGTGAGAGATATTAAAACAAGTCATCAAGCTTCAGTCTAACTGACAGCACATTAATGGACACCAAAATGATTAAATATCTTATTTTCAAAAATTATAGACACCAAGGTTATATTTGAAAATCAAAATAGCTTTAATCTTTTGTTATTTTAAAATTAAAAACTTAAACATTTTTTCTGTTTTTTTCAGCAATACATTCATTGTTATTGAAAAACCAGCAATGCAAAAAGGTTTATACAGAAGTGAAAGCCTCCAAATTAAATGTTTTAATTTATTTAAAATCATATTTTATTATAAATACATGTTCGTGATAAAAAAAAAAAAAAAAGAGTCAAACTTTGCCAAAAAAAAAGCTATAAAATGAATTAAATTGTACCCCTAACCCCAGCTCGGGCTTTCCTGATAGCTCAGTTGGTAAAGAATCTGCCTGCAATGCAGGAGACCCAGGTTCGATTCTTGGGTTGGGACGATCCGCTGGAGAAGGGAGAGGCGACCCACTCCAAGATTCTTGGGCTTCCCTGTGGCTCAGCTGGTAAAGAATTTGCCTGCAACGTGGGAGACCTGGGTTCGATCTCTGGGTTGGGAAGATGCCCTGGAGAAGGGAGAGGCGACCCACTCCAGGATTCAGGCCTGGAGAATCCCATGGACTGTATTCCATGGGGCCCCAAAGACTCGGACACGACTGAGTGACTTTCACTTTCACAACCCCAGCTCATAAATCTTTCCCCAGAGTTAGCAGGTACGTTTCCCGAGGCTGTATACAAACGGGCTCACGTTATGCAGTGTTCTGTCTGTATTTTCCTTCTTTCCTTCTAGCAGTGACTCACTGTCATTTAATCAAGAGCTCTCTGGTCATTTTTCATGGTAGCATAGCATTGTATTGTATGGATTTCCCATAATTTATTTACCAAATCCTCTACTGATGTATGTCTAAAGTCTGTGCTTTTTGGCTGCTATTAATAATACCATAATAAAAATCTTTGTAGGGACTTCTCTGGTGGTCGAGTGGTTGGGACCACTGTGCCTTCCAGTGCAGGGGACGCAGCTTCCATCCCTGGTCAGGGAAATAAGATCCCACCTGCTGAGGGAGTTGAGCCTGCGTGTCTCAACTAGAGAGCCCAAGGGTCACAATTAAAACGTGGTGCAGCCAAAAATTAATTTTAGAAATCTTTGTATATCACTGTAAACATAGTTATACAAGTTTGATATAAATGTGTGTTTCCCCCAGTTAATCCTGTGTCTTTTGACACGGTGTATGTTTCCATGTAAAGAGTGTTTAACATTTTTCATTCTTAACTGTGTCCGTTTTCCTCCAGGGTGCTCTGGGTTTCCGTGTGAGACTGACGGGCTGTGCTTTTATTCCAGGCTGACACCATGTTAAAGATGGGCTTTCAGCAGCAAGTGCTTGACGTTCTGGAGCAGCTGCCTCACGACTGTCAGACCGTCCTGGCGTCGGCCACGATCCCGGCCAGCGTGGAGCAGCTCGCCAGCCAGCTTCTGCGCGACCCCGTGGCGATCACCGCCGGGGAGAGGAACCGGCCCTGCCCCAGCGTGCGCCAGATCGTCCTGTGGGTGGAAGAGCCAGCCAAAAAGAAAAAACTGTTTGAAATCTTGAACGTGAGTGGGAGCGCGGCCAGCCCCGCGTTGCGCACGGCGTTGGCACCCGTCAGGTTCTGGAGACGGTGCTGTGCAGACGTGGCTCTGGGGAGCCTGCTCTGGGAATCGCATCACACACTGCTTTGCTTCCTTCCGAATTCTGTGGGGTTCAGATACATTTTTGTGAAAACATGCAGTGTAGACACAAGGTTAGTTTTCTTTTCTGTTTTATAGGACGGTATTGAAAGATCAGGCTTATTGCAGCACTCCCCTGGCGGTCCAGGGCTTAGGACTCGTCACTCCCAGTGCGGGGACCTGAGTTCGGGCCCTGCCTGGGGAAGGAGGGTCCACATGCCGCACGGAGTGGCAAAAAAAAAAAGAAAACTTAAAGACAAGTTCTTTTTTGGCTGTTCTTGTTCTGTCCTTGAGAAATAGAATTTTTTGACAGTAACTAGCTTAAGGGAGGAGAATGTAATGGCACCCACTCCAGTACTCTTGCCTGGAAAATCCCATGGACGGAGGAGCCTGGTGGGCTGCAGTCCATGGGGTCACTAAGAGTCGGACCTGACTGAGCGACTTCACTTTCACTTTTCACTTTCATGCATTGGAGAAGGAAATGGCAACCCACTCCAGTGTTCTTGCCTGGTGAATCCCAGGGATAGGGGAGCCTGGTGGGCTGCCATCTATGGGGTCGCACAGAGTCAGACACGACTGAAGCGACTTAGCAGCAGCAGTAGCAGCAGCTTAAGGGAGTGGTATGTACTAGCCTAGTTGCCAAAAGATGTAGTGTTAAATATGGTTTGTACTGACTTATGAACAGTATTAGAAATTTTAAATTGCACTTTAAGTTGTAAAACTATTTTTGTAATATAAACATGGTGATGGAGAAATCTGAAGGACATACACTGTTTGGCTTCTGTTTGTGCATATTTAAAAGAAAGCACTCATTTAAGCAGAATGTACTTTTCCCCTCCCTGACAGTGTTGATAAACCTATGGATAAGTAGCTCATACTAGTGCTTTCAGAAAAGCATCCCAGTGTAAATTACAGGGATAATCTTCAATATGTGTTGTTACTGTTTTAGGATAAGAAACTCTTTAAGCCTCCAGTGTTGGTTTTTGTGGACTGCAAGCTGGGAGCAGATCTGTTGAGCGAGGCGGTGCAGAAAGTGACGGGTCTGCAGAGCGCCTCTGTGCACGCGGATAAGACTCAGACGGAGAGGAAGAGCACGCTGGAGGTGAGGCCCCGCTTTCTGTCTTGTTCTCTTGCCCATAAATCTGCTTTGCTTCATTTTCAGGAGATACCATATTATCAGCTGTTTTTTATTTTTATTTACTTACCAGAATTTTTTTCCAGCTGTTTTTAAAGCTGATCTTTTTTTTTAATGACTCTGAGAACTTCAGGCAAGCAGTGGTGAATTGTCCCACTTGATAAGGCTTCTGTGTTTTGGGAGCAATAAACCTGTTCCCTCGGAATTGTCTCCTAAACAGATTAATTATTCAGAATCTGCCATTTGTGAAATCAGGTCACTCTGGACTGAGGCAGAGAGTAGTTCACTTTTGGAAAAGGTTTGCCGGAATCAATTAATAGGAAGAATTTGGGGTGGGGGTCGGAGGGAATGGAGGCTACCTACATTGCCTAGGTATACCAAGACCTTTACTTCCTGCAGAGGTCGTGCAGCCACAGTATTGAAGAAGGTGTTGCGAAAAGAAAGGGCCAGCTGAATGACAGAAAACCACCCAAGGTAGGCTCTGCATAATGAGTTTTGTTGCTGTTTTGGAAAGGGGCTGCTCGAAGGAGACTATGACGTTGTGGTGAGCACAGGGGTCCTGGGAAGAGGCCTGGACTTGGTCAGCGTCAAGCTGGTTGTCAATTTCGACATGCCCTCCAGCATGGACGAGTACGTGCATCAGGTAAAGGGCTTACTCAGCGCCACCGCCACCGTTGTGCTCGTGAATTTCCTTTTTTGAAGATGTTTGTTTTTGGCTGTGTTGGGTCTTTGTTGCTGTTCGGGCTTCTCGCATGTTGCGGAGAGCGGGGGCCCCTCCCTAGCTGCGGGGAGCGGGGCCCCTCTCTAGCTGCGGGGAGCGGGGGCCTCTCCCTAGCTGCGGGGAGCGGGGGCCCCTCCCTAGCTGCGGGGAGCGGGGCCCCTCTCTAGCTGCGGGGAGCGGGGGCCTCTCCCTAGCTGCGGGGAGCGGGGGCCTCTCCTTAGCTGTGGGGAGCAGGGCCCCTCTCTAGCTGCGGGGAGGGGGGCCCCTCCCTAGCTGCGGGGAGCGGGGGCCTCTCCCTAGCTGCGGGGAGCGGGGCCCCTCTCTAGCTGCGGAGCGGGGCCTCTCCCTAGCTGTGGGGAGTGGGGACTGCTCCCTGGGTGCGGCCTGCAGACTCCTTGTAGCAGTGGCTTGTCTCGTTGTGGCGCCCAGGCTCAGTAGCTGGGGCACAGGGGCTTAGCTGCCCTGTGGGGCATAGAATCTTCTCGGAGCAGGGATCGAACCGTGTCTCCTGCAGTGGCAACAGATTCCTTACCACCAAACCACCGGGGAAGACCCTACTTGGGAATTTTCTTATGCAAGGCATTGTCGATATAGTCGTGAGTTGTTTTTTTTTTTTTTTTAAAAAAGCAGAACATAAAACTCCATGTATTTTTGCTTTTAAAATATATCTATTTAAGGACTTCCCTGGTAGTCTAGTAATTAAGGCTCCACGCTTCCACTGCAGGGGACTCCAGTTTGATCCCTGCCTGGTTTGGGGAACTAAGATCCCATATGCTTTACGGTGCAGCCAAAAGGTAAAAAAAAAAGATAAATAAATGTATATAAACTAAATATGTTTTTTTCAGAAGAACTATGTGGATGCCTGGAATGCATTAAAAATTAGTTGGGGGCTCCCCGGTGGCTCACTGGTTAGGAATCTGCCTGCCAGTGCGAGAGACACGGGTTTGATCCCTGGAGTGGGGCGGTCCCACATGCCTCGCAGCCGCAACGCCCGGGCGCCACAGCGGTTGAGCCTGTGCCCTGGTCCGGGAGCCGCAGCTGCTGAGGCCTGGCGCCCTGGGCCCGCGGCTCACAGCAGGAGGGGCCGCTGCCGCTAGGGCGGCCGCGCTCCGCGCAGCTGGAGAGAAGCCTGCGCAGCGGTGGAATGAGTGCGCGCGATGAAAAAATCAGTTGGAAAAAACAACCTGAAATGTTTGTTAGAAAAATTTAAGTGGTTAGCTTTTGGTTTAGTTTTATTTTCTTTGTATTTTTTGTTTTCTTCAATGAGCGTATTAAATGGCCTTTATAAGGAGAAAAAGAGGGCTTTATTTTAAAGGTGGTTTTAAGTTGCTACATCTGGCCACAACACAGTTGATCTGTTGAAGTGTCTGTGTTTCAGGAATCGTGTCTTCCGTCGCCTGTCCATGTCCCTGTTTGCTCTAGACCTTCCCCTCTCGAGGGTCTGTCCCCTCCCTTTGCACGAGAGATAAGCGCCTCTCCTCTTTCCGGCAGGAACAGAGCGGCTCCCAGCGCTGTGTTGTCTCGCCGGCCCTGCCTGCCGCCTTCCCGGCGTCACTTGCAGCCTCTGGGAGTGGAGTCTTTGGCTGCTGTTCTTAGGACCGCCTCTGAGTGTCGCGTTTGCGGGGCTCGCCCACTGAGCCGCCCATGGCGCCTTCACTGCGCTGCCGCTTTCTTCCCCAAAGACTTAATCACCTGGCCGGCTGCCCTCCCTCCCTCTCTGTTTCTCCACACCTCCTCGTTTCCCTGTGCCTCAGAGACTTGGTTATTCCACAGGGCTGACTGTTCAAGTGACTGAAGCTCATTTCTTTCCAGACTTTCAGTTTGATAATTTTGGATGGAAATCTGTCTGGAATGTTAAAATACTCAAGAAGCTTCTTAAATGAAGTGTGCTGGATGTAACTACGTACTCAGCTCTCCCCCACCCAGGTCAGCCCTGTGGCTGGCAGTTTACCATGGGCACCGCTGTGATGGGGGGTGTGTGTGTGTGTGTGTGTGTGTGTGCCATGATGGTATGTGTGTGTGTGTGTGCGCGTGTGCCGCTGTGATAGTATGTGTGTGTGTGCCGTGATGGGGTGTGTGTGTATGTGCGTGCGCTGCTGTGATTCTGTGTGTGTGCCGTGATGGTATGTGTGTGTGTGTGCGTGCGCTGCTGTGATACTGTGTGTGTGTGTGTGCGCGCTGCTGTGATACTGTGTGTGTGTGTGTGTGTGTGTGTGCGTGCGCCGCCGCTGTGATACTCTGTGTGTGTGTGTGTGTGTGTGTGTGTGTGCGCGCGCGCGTTTTCAGGCTCTTCTCCCTGGTAGGCTGTTACACAGTGTTGAGTAGCGGCCCCTCTGCTGTGCAGGGGGTCCTTGGTTTCCTGTTTCATGGGCATTACCGTGTATCTGTTAATCCCAATCTGCTCATTTATTCCTCATCCCACTCCCCTCCCCCTTTCGTAGCCACACACTTGTTTTCTGTTAGTCTCTCTCTGTTCTGGACTTGGATTCATCTGTATCTTTTTTTAGGTTCCACACTGGAGTGGCATCACACGTGTTTGTCTTTGTCCGACCCTCCTCGCTTGGTGCGATCTTTTCTAGTTGGGTCCATGTCGTTGCAGACGGCATTGCTTCATTCTCTTTCGTGGCTGAGGAGCATTCCGTGGGGCTTCCCCGGTGGCTCAGTGCAAAGAATCCAGCTGCCAGTGCAAGAGACGTGGGTTTGATCCCTGGGTCGGGAGGATCCCCTGGAGGAGGGCATGGCCACGCACCCCGGTGTTCCTGCCTGGAGAATCCCGTGGACAGAGGGGCCTGGCGGGCTGCAGTCCGTGGGGTCGCAAAGAACTGAGCGACTGAGCAGCGACATGTGGACGCACCACGTCTGCATCCAGGCACCTTCCTTTGTTAGTGGGTAAATCTCTGACGTCTTGCCCTACCAGCGCTCATCCTAGGTGGCTTCACTAGGTGTTGACATGTGTTGAGTGCTTAGCCTAAGGCCAGGCGCTGTGGTGAGCGCTTTCCAGGGTTTCTCACTGAGTCTGGCTCGCTCTGTTTCCGTGGCCACATGGGTGTCCTGTCATTCGTCTAGCAAATCCCTCGCTGCCTGATGCCCAGATGTTCCCAGCGTGATGGTGTTAGACGCCCGGCACTCAGCTGGCAGGGCCTCTCCTGCACATACATCTGTAAGAGAAATTCCTAGTGGGAGGAGCAATCGATTCATTTAAATAACCTGAATATACTTCATTTTCAGTTAAGGAGCAGAAATTAACCAGGATTGTGTCTTTCTCTCCCTTTTGAAGAGCTTCTCAGTGTATTTGGAGACATGTCAGTTTTGTTCCTTATCAGGTCTCCACAAATTTGTGTGTATTTAATTCTGTCAAAATGAGAAATAACTTCATGCAAAAGTGGATTGGCTTCAGCCTCAGACTCCAGGCGTCGAGTGCTACACCCTTATTGTAGCAGCTTCCGGAAAGATTTTACCGTAACTCATCCGCAATAAGAGGCACCTTTGTGTCCTTTCCTCCTGCGTGCATACACACATGCTCACACGCTTAGCTGAAACACGAGTTTCACGGACAGTGCTCTTACAGTTTTTATTTTCTATTTGGGGTGCTAATGGCAGCCCCCTAAATTGACGTCACAGGTGTACTGAGAGGACCCGCTCAGCAGATGGCACCTGAGCAAATGCTCGTCGTAGTGGAGCCTCTTTAAGTACTAATCTTCAGTTTCTTTCAAGAGATGTGAGGATTTCGTGTGAGCGTTTTGAAAGCGTCCTTTGCGTTTCATTTCAGGTTGGAAGGGTGGGGCGATTAGGTCAACATGGAACAGCGATCACGTTCATCAATAACAACTCGAAAAGACTCTTCTGGGACATTGCCAAACGCGTGAAACCCACAGGGTCCCTTCTGCCCCCACAGCTGTTAAATTCCCCTTACCTTCACGACCAGAGAAGAAAGGAGCAGCAGAAAGACAGACAGACGCAGAGCGGCCTGGTTACGGGGGCCAACCTTATGGACATTATTAGAAAGCACGATAGAAGTAATGCTCAGAAGTGATTTGTTACACCACCTGGAATCATTTTTATTGCGTATCGCCAGTGAAACTTCTGTACACTGTTACTGTTGTGTGGGTTGATAAATGCGACATGTACATGAAACAAAAAATTAACATGATGTAAAAAGTTTTAATAATTAAGTTTATACAGCCGTGTTGTATTTATTTACCTTTTTAATTTTCCTAAATTAAAAACAACATCGGAAAGTGAATTACTAAATAAAATCTTTTCTCTCTGGGAAAAAGTCCTGTTTTTTTTTTTCTATCAGTATTGCTCCTAGCTACCATGAGAAGCAGAAAGCTGCACGGCCTGACCCAGATGGGGATTCTTCTGTTTCGTATCCACTGTGTGCGTGCATGTTGGCACCTGGATTGTTGTTGAATCAATGAATGTTAGGAAAAAGTAAATGACAGAAAACTGGAAAAACTGGTCAGCGCTCCTTAAAAGAAATGTAAAATGTCTGTTTTCTCTGTTTTCCTTTCGGCTGGGTAAACAAACAAATGTTTACTTAATGTGGGCTGCTTAGCACAACGGGCTTCCCAGGTGGCACTGGGGGTCAAGAGCCCTCCTGCCGATGCAGGAGACTGAGAGACCGGGCTTGACCCCGGGTCGGGAAGATCCCCTGGAGGAGGAAGCGGCAAGCGGCAACCCGCTCTGTAATTCTTGCCTGGAGAATCCATGGACAGAGGTCTCCAGTCCATGGGGTCACAAAGAGTAGGACTCGACTGAGGGGACTGGGCAGGCATGCACGCTCATTGAAATGATGAGTTACGTGAATGCTGCTTTGCAATGTATAGTTTCATGTTAATGCTATTTTGCTGGTTTAGTTGACTTACTTAAAAAATTTAAAAATGCATCAGTGTACTCCACACACATTCCCTGAGCTCACACTGTGTTCTGGCCGCGTGTTCAGTGCTCGGGACGCAGTGGCGTCGTCTCTGCCCTCGGTGTGCAGGCTGCGTCATAAACCAGCCTAGAGTCTGGGTGACTGAAGGAAGCCGAGGCGTGGCGGCCCTCCTCCGGGGCCGAGCTCTTCCACCTCTTGGTGGCACCCTTCTGAACACGAGGCCTCCAGGGCTGGCCCGTCTGGGGCCAGGCGTTCAGATCCCTCAGCTGATGATTTTAAACTCCGGAAGGAAGGATGGAGTTTTGCTCCGCTCCATCAGCACTTTGTTGCTTTGAGAACTGTTAGTATCTGCATAGTTGGGTCAATTAGGCGGTGTGTTACGGAAAGGCTGGCGTTTATGCGTCCCCCTGGGCGTGAGAGTGTCGGGTAGAAAGCCTAATGTCTGTTGTCTCCACCCAAGGTGAGCAGTGGGGTCACAGTCTCCCGAGTGTGCCAGCCCTCGGGACGCTCCCTCGCCCCGGCCCTCTGTGTCTGCCCGCTTAAGGGAGCAGGCACGGCCGCTCTCCAGGCCCCGCGCGGGGGGCAGTGAGCATGAGTGTGCACACCTACGAGGCCATATCCACGCTTCGATGATCGCAAAGCAAGGGCAGCTTTTCACGAGGCTCAAACTTGTTGACAGATGGAAGCAGTGTGGTCAGAAAAGCAAGACAGCTTTGCAAACCTTGTCTGCAGGAGACCGTCCTGAAGCAAAAACAGTCCCTCTGGGCCACACCACCGCCTCGCTGGACAGCCTAGTGTGTGGGCACGTGGCTTCTGCCCCCGCCGCGGGTCCCCCGACCTCGTGTCTCTGTCAGCGTCTCTGTTAACCTTCCTGCAGCCATGCGCCTGTCTGCTCTCTCAGGTTCAGCTTCCGTATTGCATGGGGCACGTGGAACCCCTTTTTTGAAGGCGGCAGGTGGAGGACATAGCGGAGAGGAGGAGCCTTGACTCAGGCTCACGATGAGGACAGGAGCTCAGCGCTGTGCAGAGCTCAAGGGGCAGGGGGCTGAGGAGGGGGCGGAGGGAGGGACCGGCCGCCTCCCGCCCCCGAACCACCTCTGATCCTCCTTCAGTTCTTCCTGATTCCCGAATCTCAGCTTCTCACTCCTTGAGATCTCAGCTTCCCCCTTCCCCGAACCTTCCTCCCTCCTGTTGGGGGCAAGCAGCTGCGAGGCAGTTCTTGCAGACCGTTGTTTTCAACGGTCCCAGGGGTGCTCGTAATTTTTCCTAATTAAAGATGTTATTTTTCTTAAAAGGCTACCATCTCTCATTTCATGGAAAAAAGAAGATGAACTATAGAAGAAGGAAGAACCTACTTCTGAATGAGAGCCAGCGCCCCCAGGAAGGGCAGACGGCAGCCTTACCGCGCAGAGCTGTGTGTTCAAGCTTTAAGTCATAGACGCTTGTGACAAATTATTATACAGCTTGAAATTTTAATGAGGGGATAACTGGTCATATGTGGTCTCAGATGTTTGTTTTGCCCTTCTGCTAATCGTGATCTATGACCGGGATACCAAATTCACTTTTCAATTGCTTTATTGCCAGATGGGAAGCAAACACCTCTTGTGTTTAGACACCTTAATGAAATCTAAGTGTCCTTTAGACACTGCAGTATGCAGTGCCATTTCATAAAATACTTTCAATGCCATTCTATTCATATTTCTAATACCAAGCATATTTTTAAATCAAAATTTTTTTCTAGTAATAGACCAAGCACATTTTAAAAATCGGAATTTCTTTCCCCAAAAATCCAAGCTTGTATGTGTGTGTGTGGTTTTCATAACATCTTTATGAAGAACATCACCACATACTTAAACTGTGACTCACACTGATGAATTTAATGAGTCTAACTGGGCTCCATGAACCGTCATATTTTCCGATCAAACAGTACTGTTCTCTGTCGGCAGGCTGAATATTATCCCGGTTGTGCCCTTCTGTGTAATTAATATCAACAGTCCTTATTGCCTGGTTGTATTTTCTGCTCCCCACGAACAGCACAAAGGTGGCTTCATAAACTGGGCAGGTGTGAAACCGAAGGCAGCGGGACATCTGAGGTGACTGCTGGCGGCCGCAGGTAACCTGACTCCGCAGAGACGGGCCTCTTCTGCTCTCTCCCAGGTGCGTGCAGAGTGACCCCAGAGGCTCTGGGGCCCCACCAGCGACAGTTACGGAAGCACACTCTTGTTCCGCTGTGGGTGTGGGGACCTATTTTATAATGGCACGTGTGCTATTTGTTACTGGACAGAATTACCAGTGAAGTCAGGATAAGGCGAATGTTTACTTCTTGAGTGTTGACAGTCATTTATAAAATGTTTGCAAACAACGATTTTAGGCGGAATGTAGCTTTCTGAAAAATTTGCATATCCTTTTTCATACTTCGTCTCAGAAAGATGAAAACTTGGCAAAGCCTTTTGCAAATATTTTTTCCATTAGAGAAAATGAATTACTCTGATCTTGAGCTTTGCTCAGCTGTGAGATGAGAAGTTTTGCTGTAAATTTCCCCGAGGTCTTACCGAAGCTATGTGTTCTATGCTTCCTGCTTTTATATCGCCCCTTGCCTGGAATATACCTCAGAATCCTAAGGGCGGGGGAGTCTGGAGGAAACGCGATTGGCCAGGGGGTGATCATTATTGAAGCCTGGTGCTGGGGAGGCGGAAGTTCCCTGTGGTTTGGTCCGTATTTCCTGAGCTTGAAGCACTGTCTCCTGTAATGAAACCATGTGCGCCTAAAGCCTCCAATCCTGCCCTTCAGTTTCTGCTGCAGCTGCCTTTGCTGGTCAGTCGCCCGGCTGTGTCCGGCTCTTTGGCACAGATCTCGGCCGCAGTTATAGATCTGCAATTCTCCCCTGATCTTGGCTCAAATTTGACTTGTCTAGAGCCAGACTGGGCTTCCCAGGTGGTGCGCGTGGTAAAGAACCCACCTGCCAATGCAAGGATTCGGGTTTGATCCCTGGGTCGGGAAGATCCCCTGGAGGAGGAAATGGCAATCCACTCCAGCATTTTTGCCTAGAGAATCCCATGGACAGAGGAGCCTAGCGGGCTACAGTCCATGGGGTCACACAGAGTCGGATACAACTGAAGCGATTTAGCAGACACGGGGCCACACTGACACCTTTCTCACGAAACCCTCGTTCCAGCCTGCCTGTCGCCCGCGCTGTGGCTGCTTCCTGTGCTCCAGGTCCAGGGGGTCACCCAGACAGGACAGACCTGTGGCTGCCGAGGCGAGTCTGGGATCAGCCGCTGCGAACTAGCCTATATATAGGGAGAGTGGATGAACAAGGTCCTCCTGCACAGCGCAGGGAACTATATTCAGTGTCCTGTGATAAAGCATGATGGGAAAAGTGTATGCGTACGTACTGTGTACGTATGCCAAAGACTGTACACATATGCATAATTGAGGCACTTTGCGGCACAGCAGTAACTCACACAGCATTGTAAGTCAGCTATACTTCAATTAAAAAAATCAGGGAGTCGTCATCAGCTCCGTTCTCTCTCTAGTCTCTGAATCAGCTCAGTCACCAAGTCCTGTTTTTTCATTCGAAATGCCCACATTCACGTGCTGCCTGGAAGCTGGGGGAGCCATCACCTCAAGTCCAGTTCTCCAGCTGCTTCTGAGCCAGATGAGCTCATTCCAGGAACACTGTCACTCTGGAGCTGTCCAGTCGGGAGCAGGAGGAGATCTTCAGAGGATAACTGCACGACTTCCCTGAGGCTTCCTCGCGCGGGAACCCCAGCTCCCTGCTGACAGCAGCCCTGAGTCCTCCTGGCCCGGCTGGGATCCCTGCTCCAGCTGAGTCCACGGGCCAGCGGTCACCGCACCGCCCCCCGCCGCTGTGAGACGAGATGTGCCTCATTGCATCTGGGGACACGGCTCAGCCCCCCGACCGGCAGCTGGCCGTCGGGAACGCGTGCGCCGTGGATGGTGCTCTCACCGCCCGGCACAGCTAGAGGAGAGCCAAGAATCTGCTAATGGAAGGACAGTTTCATTAGGGAAGGAAAGCTTCACTTTTTTTTTTTTCTGTTTTCATGCCTGGTGATATTTACTTTGGAATCACAGAGGATGGTAAGTGCTTGGAATTGGGAAATAATGACAAAGTGATTCTGAAACCAGGCAGCATCTTAGAGCTGACAAAGCTGCTGCCA
Organism: Cephalophus harveyi; assembly: GCA_006410635.1. Classification (NCBI taxonomy): domain Eukaryota; kingdom Metazoa; phylum Chordata; class Mammalia; order Artiodactyla; family Bovidae; genus Cephalophus; species Cephalophus harveyi. The sequence continues at coordinate 309,470 of SJYT01026667.1, read as the reverse complement.
TGTGAGGCAACTGAGTGCATTTAATTCAATGCGGGGCTTTGGGAAGGAAATTACAATGTCTGTAAACAATTGTCAGGGTTTTTAAGACGTTTCCCACAGAGTAGATTATGACTTTTACAAATGCAAAAATATAAAAGATGCAGAAAATTCCTAACGGAAAATAACGTTTTACATATATGTACGACAGAGGATGAGATGGCTGGATGGCATCACCGACTCGATGCACATGAGTTTGGGTGAACTCCGGGAGTTGGTGATGGACAGGAAGGCCCGGCGTGCTGTGATTCGTGGGGTAGCAAAGAGTCAGACAGGACTGAGCAACTGAACTGAACTGAACTGATGGGTAAAAAAAGAGAAAGTATGTTTGGAAGAATAGTAGTAAGGCAACACGCAGCCTGTAAGGAGAGAGCTGCAAGACTTCCACCACATGAAATGGCACCCCACTCCAGTACTCTTGCCTGGAAAATCCCATGGACGGAGGAGCCTGGTAGGCTACAGTTGCAGAGAGTCAGACACAACTGAGCAACTTCGCTGTCACTGCCCTTTTAAAATAATGCACAGCCTGGGAGAGGAATCCGACAAACACGTGTCCATGTGTAACTGATGACTTTGCTGCATGGCAAAAAGTAACACAACACTGTAAATCAGCTATACTCCCAAAACAAAAAGAGTAAAAAAGATAAAAACCGCTAGATACAAAATAAAAAATCTACTAATATAAGGAAGTAATGTTATAGCATGTGGAATATAGCCAATATTTTATAATAGCTTTACATAGAGCATAATCTGTAAAATACTGAAACACTGTGTTGTATACTTGAAACTAACATAATACTGTAGATTAACTATATCGAATTAAAAAAATAGTGTTCAAAAAATAAAATAATGCAGACTTCATATTTATTTGTGGATAAATGATGACTAAATTTCCTTGTAATTCTGTTAGATTTGGGGGTGGAGGGGAGTGTGGAGTTAGTGTGTTTGTAAGGTTGGGGGCGCCAGGAGCCGGTAAGGCGGAGCCCAGGATGCAGGCATCAGCCCAGGGCCCCAGACCCACAGGGATCAAAGCTGCACTGACGGATCAGAGAAAGGGAAGCCCCCTCACTGCCTGTCTTATTTCTCGGGGAAAACCTCTCCCCTCCTAGAAGGGGAAGCAGAAAGGAGACTTCCACAGGGCGGAGGGCGACATCAGGAATGGAAGCCTGGCGTTGAGAGAACGCTGGTCTGTCCGTGCAGCCTCCGCCTCCTCTCCCCGCACCTCCAGGGAGCAGGGTGGGGGGCAGCCGGGAGCACCGCCCTCAGCCGCACCCGCCACCCTGCGGGCGGGCCGTGCCATCTCGATGACCCCTCCCTGGCACCTGTCACACAGAGGGCGCCCTGAGCCCATCGTGTCCTCGGGGAGGAAGGTGAGGAAGGAGTATCAGGCGCCACGTTCCAGGAAAGGGCCAGATTACTAAAGACGCCGCTCGCTCAGGGAAACGGCAGAAAGCAGGCTAACGCGCTGGAAGGTCAGGCGTTGGAGCAGAACCCTTAATACATTTAAATGGAGCTTTAACAGGGAGACCGCTGAGCTCGGTGAGGAAGGAGCCGGGAGCAAGGTCACAACATCATCCGGAGTCTAGCTGCCCACAGGACCTCCCTCCAGGTCAGGGGTCCTGGGTCCTCAAGGTACCATCGCTTCTCAGGTCTCATTTAGAATCTAGGGTGCAACGCTGGGCTCGCAGCTACTCAGAAACGGAGTCTTATGTTACAGAGCAGCAGAAGAAATGAGCGGGGCGGTTGGCCTGCAGCTCTGAACCAGGTGTAGTATTTCTCAAAGGCATTCCACCCTCTTCCCCCACCGGGCACAGAGAGAATCGCTCCCCTTTGGCTCACGTGTTGCGAATTTCGAAGACAGGCCCCCGGAATTCCTCCCCTTGGTTTCCTCCCCCTTTTGCTGACTCGGTTTTTCTTTCTGCTGTGTAATTTTGCAGCAGAGTTCCTAAATTAATTGCAGGGAGAAAGCCAGGGATTTGAACCAAGAAAAAGCACATGGAATGAGTTTTGAAATTAGCACGGATTGAGCAGAGTCAGGTACATATGAGCTGCGAGCAGGCTACAACTTCATGAAATCGGAAACAGCCTCAAACTACAGACCTGCCATCAGCAGGACCAGTTAAAGCCCAGACACACGAGGAGAGAGGCCATGAGTGTGTGGCCGGAGACCGGAGCTGCAGGACTGTGCCCGCTTCGCCCAGCTAGAGTGCCGTTATCCCGTGACTGATTCCGAACCGCATCATAAGGGCCTGCTCGCTTATCTCCCCGTGCAGCGAGAGAGAGGCTGCTTCTACCCTGCGCCGCCCAATACGGTGGCTTCTGGGCGCTGAGGATGTGGCCGGTCATGTAAGTGCAGGATACACACTTGGATGTCTGAGAACACAGAATCTCTCACTAATCATTTTGATATTGTCTGTCAATGGATAAATGGGTAAAGAAGCCCATGATGTATATATATGTATACATACAGTGGAATATTGCTCAGCCATAAGAAAGAACGAAAGTCTGCCATTTGCAGCATAGCTGGCCTTGTAAGCACTGCTAAGACAGACAGGAAAAGACGAATGCCATATGGCGTCACTTACATGTAGACTCTAAAAAGGACAACCGAATAGCGAATATAACAAAAAAGAAACAGACCCGCAGATTCAGAGAACAAACCAACGGTTACCAGTAGAGGGAGGGAGGGGGCGGGTCATAACAGGGGTAGGGGATTAAGAGGTCAAACGACTATGCATGAAATAAATAAGCTGCAAAGATGTATTACACACCGGGGATGTAACCAATATTTTATAATAGTTGTAAATGGAGTGTGGTCTTTAAAAAGTGTGAATCACACTGTATGTACAATTACGTTGTACACAATTATATTGTAAATCACCTATACCTCAATTAAGAGTTTTAGGTTAATTATGTATTGAAATGGCATTTCTGATATGTTGGGTTAAATAAAATATATTATTAAAAAGAATTACCCTTCTCTTTTTTTTCTCACTATGGCTGCTCTGAGATTTAAATTTCTTTGGGCCATGCCCCGTAGCATGCGGCGCCTTAGTTCCCCGACCAGGGGTCGAAGGCAGGACCTCTGTATTAGGAGCGCAGTGTCTTAACCTCTGGACAGCAGGCACGTCTCTGCTTTACGATTCACAATTCTCATTATATTGGACAGCCCTGCTTTCAACATTCACATAGTGGAACAGATTTCTAGGCCTGCAGACTTCATTCCCCTTGTTAAATTCAGGAGACGGAGCAAACTGATCAGTCAGAAGTTTGTTTCGCTTTCTTTTCTCAGGAAGATACAGTCAGAGTGCCCAGGCCTGATATTGTTGTCATCTGGAGTGGACGTTTGGGGCCAGTGAATGGTGGTGATTTAATGAATAATGTTGGAACACGCAGCTGGGAGAAATAAAGGACAGTGGAGAAGACTAGCTCTTTGGGGATTGTTTCATATCATTTCATATGAATTAAACCCATAAAGTGCACACAAACCCCATCACGGCGTAGGGGAACACTGTCATCACAGAGAACAGAGAATACCACCCTTAGTCATCCCCGCGCTGCCAGAACTGAGAAACATTAATCCAAACAGACACTACACTCTCTGTTGCATCCGGACCGTTGGATCTGAAAAAGAAATGCAGAGCTCTTTCTGATGGCGGATTTCTTTTTTTCCTGCCCTGAGTGAGTCAGAAAACAGACTGTGGTCTAGGAGAAAAGAAAAAATTAAGCCTTCTGCAAACGAGCAAAGGCCTGTGGACGGGTGTGGAATTATTCATGAAGGTGCAAGGCTGGTGAGCACGCCTTTCTCCCACTGCAGGGCTGTGATGGATACTTCTTGCTTTCCAGGTGGCCTCTCATTTGGCAGCTGCCCTCTGAAAGCCACAAGTAAGGCAAGCAGTCACTTGGCACAATCTTTTTTATGCTGTTTTTTAAGTGAGAAGACTGATTAATGTGAACACACAAACTAACTTTGTATCAGTTTAGACAATTCTGTATCCTCAGTTTACCAGTGAATGCTATGTGAGTGTAAGCTACTTGGGGCTTAAGATGGAGAGCTGAATGGTTTATACAAATTCAACATTCTTACTGAGACCATATTTTTAAACTTCTTGAAAGTGACGTGACACAAAACTCTTTCATTCCCCACTTGAGAAAAACAGCTCCAGTTCTACTTGGAAGCGTCAGCAGCGTTTTTAACAAGATGTCAGAAATGACCCTGGGGCATGTTGGCAAACCAGCATGGGGAGAAGACACCTGATCGAAGGTCAGGCTCAGCCTTTTTTTTTTTTAGAAAAAAGAAACATTCTTCGTAAGTGAGTCCCAGAGCTCCCTTTATGTAGAATTAGGTTACCCCGTAGGCTTTGGGGTTGCCAACGGTTCTAAATCTTACTAATCTTCTCTGGAATGAAACCAGCAAACCATTCAAAGAGAAAAGAGTGTCTGGAACATTGACTAATCCCTGAGTCCTTTTCTTTTTCTATTAAAAAAAGGATTACTTGCTTAATGTAATTGTTTCTTTTTAAAAATCCTGGCAGTGTTGCTAAATGTATTTCACTGATGTCGCTGAGTAGATAATAAAGATTTCATCAGCCGCATTCGAACACAAGCCTGTGATGTGCCTGCTTCTAAGACTCTTGGTCTAATGTATCAGAATTTAGAGAGAAAATACAAAATATGACAAATTTAAAACCGCCCTTGAAAGTGAAAGTGAAGTTGCTCAGTCGTGTCCGACTCTTTGCGACCCCGTGGACTGTAGCCTGCCAGGCTCCTCCATGCATGGGATGCAAACCACCCTTAAGCTTGTTTAACTCCTGTGCTTATCACAGTGTCACAGAAATGTGGGACTCAGAAAGAATCTTTGTAAAAACAGCAGTTCAGGGGAGCCCTGCAGGGCACCGGGGAGGAAGCCCCATTCCCTGAGCTCTGAACTTGGTTCTGTGACTTAAATAGGCCGATACTACCAGGCAGATCATCTGACTGCCTGGAAACTCAGTTTCCTCATGTGCAAAACAGCAGCAATGTGATCATGCTACTGCTAAGTCACTTCAGTCGTGTCCGACTCTGTGTGACCCCACAGACGGGAGCCCACCAGGCTCCCCCGTCCCTGGGACTCTCCAGGCAAGAACACTGGAGTGGGTTGCCATTTCCTTCTCCAATGCATGAAAGTGAAAAGTGAAAGTGAAGTCGCTCAGTCATGTCCAACTCTTTGCGATCCCAAGGACTGCAGTCTACCAGGCTCCTCCGTCCATGGGATTTTCGAGGCAAGAGTACTGGAGTGGGTTGCCATTGCCTTCTCCATCATAGCGCCACCCTTATAGGGTTGTGGAGATTAAATGAGATAACAGACCCACCTTACATAAAGAAGGGACTTAGGAATTGCTGGCTTATTGGATAATTTAGGGACTTCCCTGGTGGCTCAGACAGTAAAGAATCTGTCTGCAACACAGGAGACCTGGGTTCAATCCCTGGGTTGGGAAGGTTCCCTTGAGAAGGGGACGGCTACCCACTCTAGTACTCTTGCCTGGAGAATTCCATGGACAGAGGAACCTGGAGGGCCACAATCCATGGGGTCGCAGAGAGTCTGACACGACTGAGCACCTTTCACTCTCACTGGATAATTTAATCCAGAAATCGGATTCAGAGGTGAGGGAACTATACAGGGAGGCCTGCCTCGGGTCCCTCCACTGAGCGGTGATGGAGCTCAGCTCTGATCACTTTTCCTCCACTGCTATTCTGGGCTTTAAAATTAATTCCCATAGTCCTGTTGCACTTCTTTCTTTTTTTCTTTTTTATCACGGAGCCTAAAATGCAACCAAATACAAACACCTGTGGGTGTTGTTTTTTTTGTACAGCCAGATAACATACCCTTACTTTAATAATTTAAAAATTATGAATTTGGATAAATTGAGATAGATTTGTGTGCTACGACCATTGATTAGCATGAGTTAATCAGTTTTATCTCAACCTAATAGAAGTCTTTGAATGTGCTCGATTTACTTCTGAACACTTTCTACACGTTTTCTTTTGGTTTGTCTCCCTCTGGTGGATTAAAGAAGTTCAGCTCAGTCTCTCAGTCACGTCTGACTGCAACCCCATGGACTGCAGCAGGCCAGGCCTCGCTGTCCATCACCAACTCCTGGAATTTGCTCAAATTCATGTCTATCGAGTAGGTGATGCCATCTAACCATCTCATCCTCTGTCGTCCCCTTCTCCTCCTGCTTTCAATCTTTCCCAGCATCAGGGTCTTTTCCAGTGTTGGTTCTTCACATCTGGCCAAAGTACTGGAGTTTCAGCTTCAGCATCATTCCTTCCAATGAATATTCAGGACTAATCTCCTTTAGGATGGGCTAGTTGGATCTTCTTGCAGTCCAAGGGACTCTCAAGAGTCTTCTCCAACACCACAGTTCAAAAGCATCAATTCTTCGGTGCTCAGCTTTCTTCACAGTCCAACTCTCACATCCATGCATGACCACTGAAAAACCATAGCTTTAACTACGACCTTTGTTGGCAAAGTAATGTCTCTGCTTTTTAATATGCTCTCTAGGTTGGTCATAGCTTTTCTTCCAAGGAGTAAGCGTCTTTTAATTTCATGGCTGCAGTCACCATCTGCAGTGATTTTGGAGCCCAGAAAAATAAAATCTGACACTGTTTCCACTGTTTCACCATCTATTACATAAAACATATAGCTTATGTCATACTTAGCAGTAAAAGACTGAATCCTTTTCCACTAAGATTGGGAACAAGGCTAATAAATTGCCTCTTATCACTGTTTCCAACATAAGCCAGTGCAATAAGGCCAGACAAAGAAGGAAAAGGTATACGGATTAGAAGGAAAAAAGTAAAGCCATATTTCTTTGCAGATGACCTAATTATAAACATAAATTATATACTAGAAGATTCTAAGGAATCCACAAGAAACCCACTGGACCTAATAAATGATTTAGCAAGATCATAGGCTATAAGATCAATGTACGGAATGACATTTCTCTGTACTGGCACAAAAAAAGAACCTGTGAAATGATTAGGTGCAAGTCTAAGAGTGTGCAAGAGGTGTATGTCACACACTTCATAAGCCTGATAGTAAAAAAATCAGGAGTTAAATAAGTAGAGGATCTATTCATGTTCGTGGATTGGAAGATTCAATATTGTTTAGATATTACTTCTCCCCATATTGACTAATTACTTCTGCGGCCATCATCTCCTGACCTGTTGCATATATAGTGCTCCTCACTATACCTGCATAATATAAAACCCATGTTTGGAACCATTGACCTCTAAACATGGAGTGTCTGGAGCTCAGTCTTCTTTTTTTTGCTGTCTCTCCGGATGCACCGTCACTTAGTCATATTTTTAACATCAGCTCCACAGTGATGACTTCCATAATTCTTGCTAAGTCACTTCAGTCGTGTCCGACTCTGTGTGACCCCACAGACGGGAGCCCACCAGGCTCCCCCGTCCCTGGGACTCTCCAGGCAAGAACACTGGAGTGGGTTGCCATTTCCTTCTCCAATGCATGAAAGTGAAAAGTGAAAGTGAAGTCGCTCAGTCATGTCCAACTCTTTGCGATCCCAAGGACTGCAGTCTACCAGGCTCCTCCGTCCATGGGATTTTCGAGGCAAGAGTACTGGAGTGGGTTGCCATTGCCTTCTCCATCATAGCGCCACCCTTATAGGGTTGTGGAGATTAAATGAGATAACAGACCCACCTTACATAAAGAAGGGACTTAGGAATTGCTGGCTTATTGGATAATTTAGGGACTTCCCTGGTGGCTCAGACAGTAAAGAATCTGTCTGCAACACAGGAGACCTGGGTTCAATCCCTGGGTTGGGAAGGTTCCCTTGAGAAGGGGACGGCTACCCACTCTAGTACTCTTGCCTGGAGAATTCCATGGACAGAGGAACCTGGAGGGCCACAATCCATGGGGTCGCAGAGAGTCTGACACGACTGAGCACCTTTCACTCTCACTGGATAATTTAATCCAGAAATCGGATTCAGAGGTGAGGGAACTATACAGGGAGGCCTGCCTCGGGTCCCTCCACTGAGCGGTGATGGAGCTCAGCTCTGATCACTTTTCCTCCACTGCTATTCTGGGCTTTAAAATTAATTCCCATAGTCCTGTTGCACTTCTTTCTTTTTTTCTTTTTTATCACGGAGCCTAAAATGCAACCAAATACAAACACCTGTGGGTGTTGTTTTTTTTGTACAGCCAGATAACATACCCTTACTTTAATAATTTAAAAATTATGAATTTGGATAAATTGAGATAGATTTGTGTGCTACGACCATTGATTAGCATGAGTTAATCAGTTTTATCTCAACCTAATAGAAGTCTTTGAATGTGCTCGATTTACTTCTGAACACTTTCTACACGTTTTCTTTTGGTTTGTCTCCCTCTGGTGGATTAAAGAAGTTCAGCTCAGTCTCTCAGTCACGTCTGACTGCAACCCCATGGACTGCAGCAGGCCAGGCCTCGCTGTCCATCACCAACTCCTGGAATTTGCTCAAATTCATGTCTATCGAGTAGGTGATGCCATCTAACCATCTCATCCTCTGTCGTCCCCTTCTCCTCCTGCTTTCAATCTTTCCCAGCATCAGGGTCTTTTCCAGTGTTGGTTCTTCACATCTGGCCAAAGTACTGGAGTTTCAGCTTCAGCATCATTCCTTCCAATGAATATTCAGGACTAATCTCCTTTAGGATGGGCTAGTTGGATCTTCTTGCAGTCCAAGGGACTCTCAAGAGTCTTCTCCAACACCACAGTTCAAAAGCATCAATTCTTCGGTGCTCAGCTTTCTTCACAGTCCAACTCTCACATCCATGCATGACCACTGAAAAACCATAGCTTTAACTACGACCTTTGTTGGCAAAGTAATGTCTCTGCTTTTTAATATGCTCTCTAGGTTGGTCATAGCTTTTCTTCCAAGGAGTAAGCGTCTTTTAATTTCATGGCTGCAGTCACCATCTGCAGTGATTTTGGAGCCCAGAAAAATAAAATCTGACACTGTTTCCACTGTTTTCGACCTTTGTTGGCAAAGTAATGTCTCTGCTTTTTAATATGCTCTCTAGGTTGGTCATAGCTTTTCTTCCAAGGAGTAAGCGTCTTTTAATTTCATGGCTGCAGTCACCATCTGCAGTGATTTTGGAGCCCAGAAAAATAAAATCTGACACTGTTTCCACTGTTTCCCCATCTATTTCCCATGAAGTGATGGGACCAGATGCCATGATTTAAGTTTTCTGAATGTTGAGTTTTAAGCCAACTTTTTCACTCTCCTCTTTCACTTTCATCAAGAGGCTCTTAAGCTCTTCTTCGCTTTCTGCCATAAGGGTGGTATCATCTGCATATATGAGGTTATTGATATTTCTCCCGGCAATCTTGATTCCAGCTTGTGCTTCCTCCAGCCCAGTGTTTCTCATGATGTACTCTGCATAGAAGTTGAATAAGCAGGGCGACAATATACAGCCTTGACGTACTCCTTTCCCTATTTGGAACCAGTCTGTTGTTCCACATCCAGTTCTAACTGTTGCTTCTTGACCTGCATACAGATTTCTCAGGAGGCAGGTCAGGTCATCTGGTACTGCCATCTTTTTAAGAATTTTTAAAGAATTTTCTAGTCTGTTGTGATCCACGCTGTCAAAGGCTTTGGTGTCATCAATAAAGCAAAATGCATCAATTAAAATCTGCAGTCATGTGCCGTCTGTCTCTGATAATTTCTCTTACGTGGTCTGGTTTGGTTTTTCTAGTTATTATTGACATCTCCTCCTTTTACAGGCCAAGAAGCCAAGCGATAGAGAGGCAGAGTGATCCGAGAGGCTAGCGGATTGCATGACTTTAGATTCCTGGAGGAGCTATTATTTTAATGAGTCAACGCTGAAGACAGGTTTGAACTACAGGGCCTTTTAACCAGCAGCTGTATCATAGTGAGGAAATATTCCATCTGCCTGAACCGGGGGGAGAGGGCGGTGCTCTGAGGCCACATGTGTGGATGTTGGAGGCGATGACGTGTCCCAAAGTCTAGACTAGAGGCCCCTGGCCTTGAGATGAAGTTCAGTGCCTGCGGGCTGCTCACCCTTGAACCTTGTGTGGTCACATCTGCATTTTCTAGACTCCTTTTTATTTTTAGTTCACTATTTTTTTTAATGAAGTATAGTTGATTTACAATACCATGTTAGTTTCAGGTGTATAGATTCCTTTTTCTTGTCTTCCATCAAAAAGCATAGAAGATCCGAAGTTCTAAAAAATGTTAATCATATTAGAGCAAAATGGAGATTTGTTCTGCTTCCCCTTGGAGATGGTTTTTCATTGCTCTCTCCTGATTTTTAATAGAGTCCAGTGAGTCCAGCACAAAAGAATGAGCTATTTCATCTTGCGGTTATTTCTAGGGATTAAGTCATAATCCTTAACCTTCGTAAAGTAAAATGTGTCATCATTGTAGCAGACAGCCTGTGCATGCATGATCGCAGTTCATCAGCACTGGCCAGGGCTTTGCAGCATTTTGGAGAATGTTTTTAGGCAATGCAATTTAGTAGCTTACATTTGTAGAGCATAATCCTGTACCCAGCTCCACACTAAGCACTTTGCCTGCATAATCTAATTTAATCCTCACGTGACTCTCTAAGGTAGGTGGCATTTGCATCTGCAATTCCCAGGTGCAGAAGCGGAGGTCCCCAGAAGTGACTTTCCCTGCAGGCGAGCTGTGGGCAGGATCTGAAGAGAGGAGCACCATCTCAGTGTAATAAATAAAAGACCAAAATCCCTCTTGCGTAACCTGGAGCTGGCTCAGAGGGGGCCCTTGATTCTGTTGAGGATTGTTCCCATAGTTGGAATTAAATCAGGAGCTTCATGCAGAGCAAGAAGGAGAAGAGGGAAGTGTGTCCAGGAAGCGCGTCCTGTGAAGGTGCTCTGTGCCAGGCACGGGGGGCCCAGGGGGACACAGAAAGCCCTGCTCCATCTTGAGCTCGCCGTCTGGGGCGGAAGCAGGTCCTCAGGCCATGCACTGTCTGCTAGTTAATTTGTCATTGTAACTTTAATGACTTTAATTGTTGTAATATAATTTATTATTTTTCCCCCTTATTTTTAATCATTTAATGCATGCTTTCATGGTAAGCCATGGAGAGTTTTTCTGTTTGGAGCCCACAAACTATTTGGTTTCTACTGAAACATTTTCTAAGAATAAATTTTTGTAGTGTAGTAACTAGGGCAAAGAATATGAATCTCTTTATGTTTCCTTCTATAAATGATCATATTGCTTTCTAGAGGGGTCTGGTATTTACTCAAGTATTTATTAAGCTTCTTTTACATGTCAGACCTTACACTAAGTGGTAGGGATAGAAGTGAGTGGCTGTACACACAAAAATAATTCAGATAAAAATAAACTGTAAAACCCAGCCATTAAATGCAACTGTAGAAAAAAAATTTAGGTATAAGTATAAAAAAAGTTTAAAAATTTCAGTACCAGTGATTTTTGCATCAGAATTAAAAGTGCACATTTCTAGCGACAGAAATTGGTAAGCTGCTTGAGAGGTGGGTCCACACCCACTCACTCCTACCCCTACTGCTTAGTCTAAGGTCTGACATGTAAAAGAAGCTTAATAAACACTTGTTGAGTAAATAGTGAAAGAGGAGAGTGAAAAAGTTGGCTTAAAGCTCAACATTCAGAAAATGAAGATCATGGGATCCGGTCCTGTCACTTCATGGGAAATAGACGGGGAAACAGTGGAAACAGTGGCAGACTTTATTTTGGGGGGCTCCAAAATCACTGCAGGTGGTGATTGCATCCATGAAATTAAAAGATGCTTACTCCTTGGAAGAAAAGTTGTGACCAACCTAGACAGCATATTCAAAAGCAGAGACATTACATAGTCAACAAAGGTCCGTCTAGTCAAGGCTATGGTTTTTCCAGTGGTCATGTATGGATGTGAGAGTTGGACTATAAGGAAAGCTGAGCACTGAAGAATTGATGCTTTTGAACTGTGGTGTTGGAGAAGACTCTTGAGAGTCCCTTGGACTGCACGGAGATCCAACTAGTCCATTCTAAAGGGGATCAGTCCTGGGTGTTCATTGGAAGGACTGATGCTGAAGCTGAAACTCCAATACTTTGGCCAGATGTGAAGAACAGACTCATTGGAAAAGACCCTGATGCGGGGAAAGATTGAAGGCAGGAGGAGAAGGGGATGACAGAGGATGAGATTGTTGGATGGCATCACCCACTCAATGGACATAAGTTTGAGCAAGCTCCAGGATTTGGCAATGGACAGGGAGGCCTGGCATGTTGTGGTTCATGGAGTCACAAACAGTTGGACATGACTGAGCGACTGAACTGAACTGAACTATCCGTTTCTACTTATAAACTTCTTTTACTTGTAATATTGAAAGGTATCTTTATATCTTCTGTCATATTTAATGTATCTTTCTAGTTTACTACATTTTATTTTCGTTATTTTGAACTATGTGTGAGTTTAGAATTTTTATGTATTTGTGTCTGTCAGTCTTGTCCTTTGCCATGTCTTCTTTTGCTCTCTAGACTTATTTTCCCATAGACCTGATAAATACTACATTCTTTTTTTCTGATGGTTGCTCTATAACTTAATTTCAATAAATTTTAGAATGATTTTGAGAGGGAGTTTTAGAATGAGCATTTTATTATACATTCAGTTTTTCTATGCATTCAGAGTCCCTTCTAATTTCTCTTTCTGTCCCACTGAATCCAATTTCTTTACCTGCACTTTTCGCTTTTAAAAAAAGTTATTTTAAAATATCTTTTCGACTAGAGTTTGTCTCCTTCATCTGGTTAGTTTTCAGCAAGTATACTTATTTTTTCGTGCTTCAAAACCTTATTAGGATATTTCTAGAAACTGAGTTATATCTCACGAGGTGGGCTTGTAATTCTAGTTGCACCGCCAGCTAGTTGTCTAACTTTTCACAAGTTTAATTGTAAACCTCAGCCCCTCATTGGTAAACTGGGGGATCATGTTAATATTTACCTGGTAAGGTATTCAGGATTAAATGAGAAACTTCCATCTAAGACATTCAGCGCACTTCCCATCACTAGGCTTTGCACCCGAAATCCTAGAAAACCGTGAATGGCTGTGGCTACCGAGGGGGCACGCAGTTATTTCTGCACAGAGAGGTCCTGGGGCGACGGGGACGGACGGTGCTCATTTTGCTCCGGGGCTGGACAAGCGCATCAACGTCCGGGTCCTCCGCCAAGCACCCGGAGCACGCCCCCGCTCCCTCCCGAGCGCGCCCCCGCCGCTCGAAGTCCGCGCCCCCGCCCCCTCGAGCGCGCCCCC
>SJYT01026667.1:256492-283319 GCA_006410635.1 Cephalophus harveyi | reverse complement strand
CATCCCTTCATTCTTTCTGGACTTATTGCTCCACTGATCTCCAGTAGCATATTGGGCACCTAATGACCTGGGGAGTTCCTCTTTTGGTATCCTATCATTTTGCCTGTTCATACTGTTCATGGGGTTCTCAAGGCAAGAATACTGAAGTGGCTTGCCATTCCCTTCTCCAGTGGACCACGTTCTGTCAGCCCTCTCCACCATGACCCGCCCGTCTTGGGTTGCCCCGCGGGCATGGCTTGGTTTCATTGAGTTAGACAAGGCTGTGGTCCTAGTGTGATTAGATTGACTAGTTTTCTGTGAGTATGGTTTCAGTATGTCTGCCCTCTGATGCCCTCTTGCAACATCTACCATCTTACTTGGGTTTCTCTTACCTTGGGCGTGGGGTATCTCTTCACGGCTGCTTCAGCAAAGTGCAGCCGCTGCTCCTTACCTTGGACGAGGGGTATCTCCTTACCGCTGCCATTCCTGACCTTCAGGGATAGCTGAAGGTGGGTTAGCTCCTCTAGGCCCTCCTGTGCCTGCGCAGCCACCATTCCTTGGATTGCTCCACCCAGCCGCCGCCCTGACCTCAGAGGCGGGGTGTCTCCTCCGGGCTGACTCTGGCCTCGGATGCAGGGTAGTTCCACCCAGCTGCCGCCCTGACCTCGGATGCCGGGTGTCTTCTCCCGGCCGCCACTGGCTTCAGATGTGGGGTAGCTCCTCCCGGCTGCCGCCCTGACGCTGCTGGAGATCCTGATTCGTTTGGTTGGGAGGGTAGTCTGGGAGTTTGTAATTTTCCTACAGTTGTGGACATTTCCTGTAAATGGAGTCTCTGCAGCCTGAGGTTCATGAGGGAACAGCAGGTATCGACTCTTCGTTCCTCCGTGTGGCTCAGCAGTATTCCATTGTGTGTATACACCGCGTGTTTTTTATCCATTCATGTGTTGATGGACACTTAGGCTGTTTTTATCTTTTGGTTACTGGGTTGGCCAAAAAGTTCATTCATACCATCTGATGGAAAACCCAAGGGAACTTTTTGGCCAGCGCACTATCCAGTGCTGCTGTGAATATTGGTGTACAATTTTTATGAGTAAGTTTAATTTATTTGTAATTCTTTTGGGTAGATGTGAAATTGCTGGGTTATATAGTTAGTCTATGCTGAACCCTTGAGGAACTGCCCGCCGTTTTGCACGACACCTGGACCATTTTACATTCCCACCCGCAGCCCCGGGTTCCGATTCCAGCTCTCACCAGCTTCACTGTTTTCCGTTTCCTCGCTTGCAGCCGTCCTCGTGGGTGTGAAGCGGTTTCTCACCGTGGCCCTGACCTGCTTTCCCTGCTGACCTGCGGGCGCCTTTTCTTGTCCCTGTTGACTGTGCATCTGCTTTGGAGAAATGCCTGTTTTTTAACTGATTGTTTGTCTTTCTGTTGTTGAATTGTAAGAGTTCTTTATACGGAGATGTGTGCGTGCATGCTGCTGCTAAGTCGCTCAGTCGTGTCTGACTCTTTGCGACCCCATGGACTGTAGCCCACCAGGCTCCTCTGTCCGTGGGGTTCTCCAGGCAAGAATCCTGGAGTGGGGTTGCTGTTTCCTCCTCCAGGGCATCTTCCCCACCCAGGGATCAAACCCGGGTCTCTGGTCGCCTGCCTTGGCAGGGGGGTTCTTTACCGCTGAGCCACCTGGGGAGGCCTTGTGTGGGGATCCTAGAGCCGGAAGGGATCTGGGGTGCAAGAAACGCAAGGACTTTCAGACAAGCTGCTTGCTCTGTTTTCTGTCTCTGCTAGGCCAGCTACCACCTTGAGATGAGCTTCTTCGAAGTCTACAATGAAAGAATTCATGACCTTCTCGTTTGTAAAGGTGAAAATGGGCAGAGAAAGCAAACGGTAAGATTTAAAAACTTGGTGTTTTTAATTTGTTTTTATTGATGCATAGAGTGATATTAGTTCTCAAGATGATACATGGCTTAAATACTGCAGTGCTCTTATATGATAGCAAATGCTTCGATGTGCGTTGCCCCTTACTGAATAAGCTGAACATTATTGTTAGTGGACGTTAAATGGTTATTAACTGTAACCTCATTTTACTTAAGCAAGTATTGTGTCAATATTAAAGATCATATATTCCAAGATTCAGTTGGATCACACATGTCAAACATCAAATGCCTAAACGTCCGTGAAGCCAAAAAAAGTAGAAGTTTTAAAAAACTTGTTTTTGAAGCATGTCTATTTCACTATAAGCTGATGTCTTATAGATGATATTCTCTGTACAATAGAAAGTTTCACAAGGCATAAACTTTTTAAAAACCTGTTATTATCATGAAAAGATTTATAGTTTTGAAAAGAGCTGTGGAGATTGAGAAGCTGTAATCTGAAGAGGTCACTGGTTCTGAGTCACTCAGTCTGCCTCTGGCAGCATCTACAGACTCAAGCAACAGGCATTTCCTTCTAAGACTCCTGTGTGCTTTAGATTTTATGCTCACGAAGTGTGAAATGTATAATGTAAAACTGAAAAAGATGTTAACTGAAATTAATTGAACGTATTGTGGAAAGCCACTTAAAAGCACACGAACAGTGGCTACGGCAGGACTTGAGAATAACACACCTGAAGATGCTGGAAAGTGAAAGTGAAGTCGCTCAGTCGTGTCCAACTCTTAGTGACCCCATGGACAGTAGCCTACCAGGCTCTGCTGTCCATGGGATTTTCCAGGCAAGAATACTAGAGTGGGTTACCATTTCCTTCTCCAGGGGATCTTCCCAACCCAGGGATCGAACCCAGGTCTTCTGCATTGCAGACAGATGCTTTACCATCTGAGTCACCAGTTCAGTTCAGTTCAGTTGCTCAGTCGTGTCCAACTCTTTGTGACCCCATGAACTGCAGCACGCCAGGCCTCCTTGTCCATGACCAACTCCCGGAGTTCACCCAAACTCATGTCCATTGAGTTGGTGATGCCATCCAGCCAGCTCATCCTCTGTCGTCCCCTTCTCCTCCTGCCCCCAATCCCTCCCAGCATCAGAGTCTTTTCCAATGAGTCAACTCTTCGCATGACGTGGCCAAAGTACTGGAGTTTCAGCTTCAGCATCATTCCTTGCAAAGAAATCCCAGGGTTGATCTTCAGAATGGACTGGTTGGATCTCCTTGCAGTCCAAGGGACTCTCAAGAGTCTTCTCCAACACCACAGTTCAAAAGCATCAATTCTTCGGCACTCAACTTTCTTCACAATCCAACTCTCACATCCATACATGACCACAGGAAAAACCATAGCCTTGACTAGACGGACCTTTGTTGGCAAAGTAATGTCTCTGCTTTTGAATATGCTATCTAGGGTTGGACATAACTTTCCTTCCAAGGAGCAAGCATCTTTTAATTTCATGGCTGCTCACCACCTGCAGTGATTTTGGAGCCCCCAAAAATAAAGTCTGACACTGTTTCCACTGTTTCCCCATCTATTTCCCATGAAGCGATGGGACCAGAGGCCATGATCTTCGTTTTCTGAATGTTGAGCTTAAAGCCAACTTTTTCGCTCTCCTCATTCACTTTCATCAANCGAGTGTCCCCCCGGCCAGGAGGCGCGGCCTCTCTGCTGTCTTCTGGCCTTAGTGCGCTCCAGTCAGGCGTCCCTCCTCTTTCCAGATGGAGAGGTAGCTGCTTCTCGTTGAGCTTCTCTCTGTGAGGGCGCTCATAGAGGACTCATCACACCGAGTGGAAGTTGCCTTTTCTGACCTCTCTTTCCCCCGCTTACCCACCGAGTTCAGCCTGCCTTCTCCAGCCGCTTGTTTCGTGTGTCCCTTGAAGCCGCGGCGGGGGAAGGCGCCGAGTTCAGTGCTTGGAGTTGGAACTATGCCGACAGTCATGTGTTTGGCTTTCAACTCCAGATGCTTTTTTAAGGGAACAGGAAAGTGGTGAGAAAAGATTTAACTCCATTTAGCAAATCTGGAATTGTGCTGAGACCCACGACACCTGCAAACCCACACCCATGTGTACCTGTACTTGTACATACACCTTTGCTGAACCACACCGTACATGTGTATACGGGTACCTATGCCAACATAGGGGTTAAAAGACTTGGATATTTCAATGTTCAAATGCTAAGGTTCTTCATTATATCAAGAAAAATTATATTTTAAAAAATTAGGCAAAATTAAAGCATTATATTTTATCTTCTGCCTTTTAGAATGGAGAAAATGAAAGACTCTCACAATCAATATAATAATATTTATTCCATTGTGATATCCATGGAATAATTATGTAATTGAAAGGTGGTTTTATAAGAGCAGGAGTGTGGTTGATCATCATTAAAATAGATTTTGTCTTTTTGCTTTTTTAAAATAGGAATGTTGTCAGTTCTTATTCTGATATCCAGGTAAGGTTGATTGTATTTTGTCTTCCCTCCACTAGAAAGAAAGATCAGAGTCATAAATACTTATGAGATTATTTCCCCTAACTTGCTGTTCTCATAAATAAAAAGTTAATCTTATTAATTTATAATCAACTGATTTTGTTTGTGTAAACTTTAATAAAAAGAAATACTCTTCTAAACTAAAAATTTAAATTGATTATCATGTCAGTTTAGAGTTGTAGAAATAACCTTTTCAAGGTATTTCCTGATTCAAGTTTCTGAGACAGAGAAAATGAACAACTAGAAAATGGTAATACAAATGAGTAAATAAATATGTATTGATAATTTTACTTTGCAAAGTGATTATGATTATTGGTGTGTGTATATGTACTTGCTTCACGCTTGTCCCGGTTGGCACCGTCTGAGCTCTGGCCCGCCTCCCTCGCCAGGTCTGGCTGCAGCTGGGGAACAAGCAGAAGGCCACAGCCGCCACTGGCATGAACGACAAGAGCTCACGCTCCCACTCCGTGCTCACGCTGGTGATGACCCAGGCCAAGGTACCGTGTCGCTGAGGGCTTTCTTAGTAAAAACCCTCGCTGTATTCAAGTTGTATGGTGTCCTTATTTCCTCCTTTAAGTCAAAGGTAAAAGCATAGCCACGTAAGTATGTAACATAATTGGGTTTTAGCACATACACACAATGACTCGCATCACAATCAATATATGGTAATGTATTATCAATAATACATAATACTTGTATTTGCAGAAACATGTCAGAAAGTAAAGGATTTTAAATAAGGTAGGGCCTCCCTTGGTGGTCCAGTGGATAAGAGTCTGCGTTCCCAATGCAGGGGCCCGGGTCTGATTCCATATGTTGCAGCTAAGACCCAGCACACCAAAGCTTCTGAGCCGTCTCGCTCTAGAGCCTGCGTGCTGCGACTTGAGAGGCCCAGGAGCCGCGTGGAGCCCAGCACAGCCAGAGTAAATGCAGCCATGGGCCACTCAGATAACCCCCGCAACAGTTGGGTGTAGATTCCACCGCTCAGATAAACCCCGCAACAGTTTGGTGTAGGTTCCACCGCTCAGATAAACCCCGCAACAGTTTGGTATATAATCTTTCAATTGTTTTACAATCACACATCACAAACTTACAAAATCTGTAATGATTTCATGCCTTTAAAATTATTTGCAAAATACTGTTTTTCATAGCTACATAGTATTCCTTTGACTGGGGCTTCCCTGGTGGCTCAGAGTTTAAAGCGTCTGCCTCCAATGCAGGAGACCTGGGTTCCATCCCTGGGTCGGGAAGATCCCCTGGAGAAGGAAATGGTAATTTACAAAATCTGTAATGATTTCATGCCTTTAAAATTATTTGCAAAATACTGTTTTTCATAGCTACATAGTATTCCTTTGACTGGGGCTTCCCTGGTGGCTCAGAGTTTAAAGCGTCTGCCTCCAATGCAGGAGACCTGGGTTCCATCCCTGGGTCGGGAAGATCCCCTGGAGAAGGAAATGGTAACCCACTCCAGTATTCTTGCCTGGAGAATCCCATGGACGGAGAAGCCTGGTAGGCTACATACAGTCCATGGGGTCGCAAAGAGTCAGACACGACTGAGCGACTTCACCACCATTCCTTTGACTATTAAAAGTCCTCAGGTTTTTCTCTGATGTTGGACATTTATGTTGCTTTTAAACATTTTGCTACTTCAGTGCTGGCATAAGCAGCACTTTTATAAATCAGGCTTTTTCTCGCTCTATCGTCGTTCCCTGAATGTAATCGAGCAGTTACAGGCTCTTAGCCCTTGCGGTTGTCTCTCATTTTGGCGCCGTCCCCGCACTGCGTGGAGCGTTCTGATAAACTGTCACGGAGCCAGGGAAGCACAGCGTCTTTATCCCTTGTGTTTGAATCTTGCGTATCTTTCTGCTTTGCAGACTGCTGCTGATGGCAAGTCATGAAAGAACTTATGCTGTGTTATTTTAATGCCTGTTTGCTCCAGACAGAATTTGTGGAGGGGGAGGAGCTGGACCACAGAATTCGGAGCCGGATAAACCTCGTGGACCTGGCTGGCAGTGAGCGGTGCTCAGTGACCGGCACCAGCGGGGAGCGGCTGAAGGTAAAGTGCCCCCTCGTGCTGGGGAGCTCAGTCCTTGGTTTGTTTTTAGGAGATTACAAGCTCAGCATACTTAACCAAAAAAACCCTCTCTGAACCTGCACTTCATAGACTGCTGTCTGAGGCTCAAAAAGGGACCCATAGTTCTTGGTTATGATTGTTTTTCAGAAACAGTAGACTTTGAATCCAAAGGAAGTTGGTAGATTCTGAAAGAAAGTATTTACTCAGTGATTATCAGTTCAGTTCCGTAGCTCAGTCATGTCCGACTCTTTGCGACCCCATGGACTGCAGCATTCCAGGCTTCCCTGTCCTTCTAACTCCGGAGTTCACTCAAACTCATGTCCATCAAGTCGGTGGTGCCATCCAACCGTCTCATCCTCTGTCGTCCCCTTCTCCTCTTGCCATCAATCTTTCCCAGCATCAGGGTCTTTTCCAATGAGTCAGTTCTTCGCATCAGATGGCGAAAGTATTGGAGCTTCAGCTTCAGCATCAGTCCTTCCAAAGAAATCCCAGGGCTGATCTCCTTCAGAATGGACTGGTTGGATCTCCTTGCAGTCCAAGGGACTCTCAAGAGTCTTCTCCAACACCACAGTTCAAAAGCATCAATTCTTCTGCGCTCAGCTTTCTTTATAGTCCAACTCTCACATCCATACATGACTACTGGAAAAACTACAGCTTTGACTAGATGGACCTTTGTCAGCAAAGTAATGTCTCTGCTTTTTAATATGATGTCTAGGTTGGTCATAGCTTTTCTTCCAAGGAGCAATTAAGGAAGAAATATATTTTGTGAAACAAATTTATTCTGGAGCAGTTACGTTTGATTAAAATGTTTGATCCTGCCCCCAGGAAGGCGTGAGCATTAACAAGTCGCTGCTGACGCTGGGCAAGGTCATCTCTGCACTGTCCGAGCAGGCTGGCGGGCGGAGCGTGTTCATTCCTTACCGCGAGTCTGTCCTCACATGGCAAGTAGCTCTTTAAGAGTGAAGAACTGTACAAGATGAAGAGAGTGGTGTGGGGAAGGGGCATAGATCGACTCATGAAACTCGTATGGGTGCAAGAGCCAGGCTGCCTGGACTTGACCCTGATGGTCTCCCGCCTGCTTCCTCGCCTGTAATAGCGGGTGTGTGTCCAGGCTTGTCTGTGAGGGTTGTGTGTGTGTGTGCTTAGTCATGCAGGCGTGTCTGACTCTGCAGCCCCGTGGACTGTTGCCCGCCAGGCTCCTCTGTCCATGGGATTCTCCAGGCAAGAATACTGGAGTGGGTTGCCATTTTCTTCTCCAGGGGATCTTCCCGACCCAGGGATCGAGCCCGGGTCTCCTGCTTTGCAGGCAGATGCTTTATCCTCTGAGCAAGGAGACCTAAGCAGAGCGGCAAGTCCCGGGAGCCGCCCAGGTGGCATCTGAGTGGGGGCACCTGTGTCACGCTGCCCCGCGGCGTGCGCTGCGCTTCCCGGCGCCTGGTGCCCTGAGGTCACTGCTCTCCCCCGCCCAGGCTGCTGAAGGAGAGTCTGAGCGGAAACTCGAAAACGGCCATGGTGGCCACGGTCAGCCCGGCGGGCAGCAGCGTGGAGGAGACGCTGAGCACGCTGCGGTACGCGGCGCAGGCCCGCAGCATCGTCACCGCCGCCAGGGTCAACGAGGACCTCAGCGCCGGGCGCATCCGCGGTGAGCGCTCAGCCTCGAGTTTCGCCTCAAGCACTCACTTCAGTCGTGAAAATACGCGGTTTTAGAGGGTTTTCCTCTCGCGCTGGCTGCAGCAGCGCGGCCTCGCCTTCCCACGCTGAGGGGCGGGCAGCCCGCGGGGGGCGGGCGGGAGGAGCCGGGCCGGCGGGGCCCGGGGGGCAGCGGCCGCGCTGAGCCGGGGCGCACGCCCAGCGCCCGCAGGCTGCGCTTCCCCAGCCCTGCGCGCTTCCCGCCGCGGCCCCCCGGGGCGTGGCGCCCTCCCGCCGTCTTTCCCCCTTTGCATCCGTGCTCTCTACCAGCGGGGCCACGTCCATTAAGCGTAAGTCTTCTGAATTCCAGCTTGGAAAACCTTGATCTCTGTCCCCAGGCCTTATGGGTAGGTGTGCCGGGGCAGGGCTGGTTCGCGCCTGTCGCCCCAGCCTGGCGCCTTGTGTTGGAGAATACATTTCGTGGCCATCCTGCTAAGAGGGAGGGATTCATTAACAGGGGAGCGGTTTTTCAGGTTAAGGCTAGGTAGGGATTTGTAAATAATTAAAGTAAAATTTCACTTGGTGGTTCGTAAGACTTCACATAGAAGATTGGATGTTCGTGTCTAGTATATCAAATGTTATTAATCAGGCCCCTTTTTACAAATGTTTAGAATTGAAAGCGGAAATTGAAAAGCTAAAAGCTGCCCAAAGAAGCAGTCAGAACATGGACCCCGAGCGATACAGGCTCTGCCGGCAGGAAATCGCTTCCTTGAGAATGAAGCTGCATCAGCAGGAGAGAGACATGGCGGCCATGCAGAGGTGGGCGCCAGGCGCCAGGCAGGCAGACCCTGTGCTGCCCGGGCTCCCTGGGCTGGCGGGGGCGGGCGGGGGCCGGCGGGGCACCGGGTCTGTGTTCAGCCCTCCCTCCCATACGAGTGGAGCAGCTCATCCCCAGACCCTGACGTTTGATAGACTCCTGAGTGGTTTTCTAAGTTTTGTTCATTATGTCTTGATTCTTAACGATTTATATATGTAGATATTTTTTAACTCTTTTAAACTCTTTTGTTTTTTTTTTGAAAAGAATATGGAAAGAAAAACTTGAACAAGCTGAAAAAAGAAAACTTCAAGTAACAAAGGAGTTACAGGTATCATTTCAGCTCTCTAAACTGATTTGAAAATTTGCAAAGAGATATGCCAGTAAATATGCAGATGTAATTTCTCAAATGCTCATTGTATACCGACTGAACAGAGCAAAATCTTAGAGGGAATTCTTGTGAGGAGCTTTAAGATCGGGATTGTGATGGCTTAGAGCCCATGAGCTGGTTGGAAAGTTAAAATACGAACAATCTAGCTCTCTTCACGTTGGCTCAACAAATATCACATGTTGATGCTGTGCCAGGCCTGGGGAGGCCGAGGTGAATCCAGAGAACCTGTGACCCACAGGGGGGTATTGCTGAAGTGCCGGGTGATTGGAGGGTTAAGCCACGCGCGTGCCCTCTGGTAGGTACGCGGTGGCGGGCCCTGGCTGTGCCCTGCGCGTCACCCAGACGCAGTGGCAGAGCAGTGGCCGCAACTCTGCGTGATGAGGGCGGTCACTGGGAGGACTTCCGACAGAAAGGGGCAGCTAAGCACAATCTTGTACAATGAGCAGGAGCGTGTTGGTTTCCAAAGTCAAAACAGAGAAAGTCTAAGCAGAGAAATACCATGCTTAGACGTGCACAGGCGTGATGCAGCCTGATGCCCTGAGAATTAGGGACAGATGCGTGGCTGCAGGGACGGGTCAGACTGGAGAGGGGTCAGAGCTGGGCCACGGTGCAGTGAGGGCCGGTGGGCGGGCCACGGCGGGCTTTAGGTGGAAGGAGAGGGACCATCAGCCTGGGTCTGGACGGTTCTCCTGGTGAGGGTGTGAGAGAGGGTTCAAGGGAGGAAAGGCAAAGGCCGGGAAAGGCACCCATCTCGAAGCTATGGCTGCGGTTACGGGAGGAGGTGACGAGAGTCAGGGCAGGTGGTGGGTGGGCTGGCTGGTATCGGGGGGCTGGGTGCAGGGGCCGGAGAGGAGGGAAGCTGACAGGCTCAAGAGGGTTTTCCTGAGGTGTGTGTAGACAGGGAAGTGGGGAATGGTGCCTGAAAGGTGCGCCCTGCATCGTGCGATCAGGAGGTTATTGTCACGGTGAGGGGACCCGGTGGTGGCCGCAGAGATGCGGTCTCAGGACCCGACCCGCTGTGGACGGCTGCGGGTGAGGACAGGCGCATGGAGACACCAGGCTGAGCCCTGAGCGGGCCGAGGCTGGTGAGAGACACAGGGTCAGCCTCACCCTGCGAGGCTTCTGAGAAGTATGCCGGTCACACTTACGGGGCCGTCGCGAGGAGAGGGTCTAAGAGGCCGTTAATTAGCACGTCACACGCCCTGTGGCTGTCACGTTTACCGCAGACCTTTCATTTTAGGTGGGCTTAACAGTTTCATGCTCCTGACCAAGGTTAACTATTCTTCTGACTTCTCCTAGAAAGCAGGAATTACCTTTCAAATGGACAACCATTTGCCAAACCTGGTCAATCTCAATGAAGACCCTCAGCTATCAGAGATCCTATTATACATGATTAAAGAGGGGACGACCACAGTCGGAAAGTGCGGACCCGGCTCCAGCCACGACATCCAGCTGTCGGGGGTGCTGATCGCCGACGACCACTGGTGCGCCCCTCAGATCTGCCCGCCTGCGGCTCCCTCCCCACGCGCCCCCATTCACGCTGCGGCCCTGGTGTGACTCGGAGGGGGCCCTGCGAGCCAGGAAGCCGGCGGGCGGGGCGTGCCGTGCGGACGGCAGGCCCGCTGCTCTCCTGTGAGGAGTGTGGCTGCGTTTCTGATTTTGTGTGTGGTGTGGCCAGGGGGTCATGTCTTGGAGTTACAGTCTCAGGCGTGACACTTCTGTCCGTCACTTGCGGCCGGATCTTGGGCTGGGTGATGAATTTGAGCCTCTGCTCCTGGGAGTGGACGATGCTGCGTGTGCTGCTGCGGTGATGGCTCGCGTGAACTCTGTTGGCTCCGTACTGGGTTTTCGTGATTCATCTCTGTTGACACATTTGCGTTTTCCCAGCTGCAGAGTGTCAGGCGGGGTGGAGTTACCGGTCTGTTTGTCGGGAGACGTTTGGCGGTTTCTCACATTCCACTCGCACAGCACTGCTGTGAGTGCTTCTGACACGGCTCCTGGTACAAACGGGTAGAGCGTCCCTGGAGGAAGTGCCAGCAGGCGAGACAGGGCCCTCGGGGCAGCCTGGCGCCTGGGCCCTTCTGTTTGGCCCGTGTGCCGTATGAGCGTGGCGACTTTGCAGTTACCCTGTGACGATAATTCCCAAGTTTGGGAAGCAGCTCTAAGTGTGTGTCTCGGAGGGGAGAGAGCAGCCTGCCGGATGTGTGCACATCCTCCTTGATGAGGTGATTTCCGATTGCCTTCCAGAACGGTCGTCAGTTCTCCCGCAGGTGGCGCTCAGGGTTCCGTTACCCTCAGATCCTTGCCAACACTTGGCACTGTTGGGTGGACGCACCCGGGTCTTGGTGGGCATTCGTCTGCTTTTCCTTGACCAGTAATCCTCGCGTATTTTGGCCGCTTTTGCTGGCTCGTTTGTGCTCGTTTGTAGCTCCTTGGTGTCTTTTGTCCATTTTTCAGTTGTATTGCTTGTTTTTTCCTTCATAATTTGTAGCAGATCTCTCTGTGTTCTGGTTGGCAGGTTTTCCTGAGTTTCATGCGTTGTGAATAGCTTTTCCAGTGTGTGGCTCATCTTTTCTCTCTCTCACGGTACCTTTCAATGGATCAAAGTTCCTAGTATATCACACAAGTGAATCTTTTCCTTTATGGTTGTCAGTTTCTGTGTCTTGTTAAAAAAACCCTTTCTGTATTGAGGTTATAGAGATAGTCTCCTAAATTATCTTTGAAATGTTTTGAAATTTTGCTTTCCCATTTAAGTCCTTAAGTAGTCTGGAATTTTTTGTTTGGTGTGAAGTAGCGATCTAAATTCATTTATTTTCCCTGTGAATAACCAATTCTACCAGTACCATATCTTAAATAAGATGTGGCTTTTTTTTTTTTAATGTGGTGTTCACACAAAACGTTTCTAATGATACAGAGTGAATTTTCTCACTAATGCCACATGGTCTTGGTCATCTGAGCTCCACGATGTCTTTCTCGTGGTGTGGTTCGGCTCCTTGATCTTCAGTTCCTCTTGGTCTTCCTTAGCTGTTTTCTGTAACAAATAAGTGCAGTATTATTTACACTTGTGGCAAAGATACAGAACATGCCCCCCAAGGAGTGAAGAGTCCCGCAGGGGCCAGGAAGTCCCCGACTCGCCTGGCCCTGGGTTAGAGTCCACGGGTCAGTACTTGTAAGTATTTTAATGTGTTTTCCTTTAATGTTTGTGTATTCATTTTTCATTTGGGGAGGAGAGGAGTTAGTATTTTTTTAAGTAGTTTTAATCATAATACATATAATGAAAAATTTTCCCACCACTGCTGGATAGAATTGTTAGAGAAGCCAGGCTTTTTTCAGCAAAGCTTCAAAATCTAATGGAAGGAAAATAAGGGGATTCTTCTACGTTACTATTGTCATAAATTGATAGGAACCTTAGCACCGAAGGAACACCTCAAGGGGCGTTACGTGGCCCACTTTTCCTTCCTCGTCAGTCCATCCATCACCATAACCACGGGCTCCCTGTCTTCACAGCACCATCACCAATTCCGATGGGACAGTGTGTATCGTCCCGGCTGGGGAAGCGAAGACATACGTAAATGGAAAACTGATTTCGGAGCCGACGGTGTTGCACCATGTAAGTTGGCTGCTGCTGAGACGCGAGAAGCTCTTCTGCTTTGGGCAAGGGATTCAGTTTTGCTGAGCCCGGTCCAGAGCGAGGGGGAGGACTCTCTGGCTCTCATATTCTCTCTCCTGGCGTTTCCCAAATCGCCTGCCTTTGTGCAGAGACCAGCCTTCGGCCTGCTCCCAGCGGCAGCACCGTTACGTGTCCCGGGCAGAGCTGGACTTTGGTCAAGCCTCAGCCTTGCCAGCTGCTGTTTGACCTTTGAGACGGTATTAAGCCCAGGTGACTGTGTGTTACCCTCCCCAGGCACTTTAACAATGACCTTAGGGGAACAGGCATGAACATTCTGCTGCAGGCGAAGCAAGGCCGGTGTGTGTGTGTCTGCCTCTCGGGGAGGGTGGAGAGAGGGCTGCTGGGAGCATCAGCTTGTGCCAGGTCCTTAGGGCAGTGTCTGCAGACTGAGCTCAGCCGGCGCTCAGCACCGGGACTGTCGGCCTCTGCTCTGTTGGCGTCCTCATTCTTAGAGTTGGGTTAATAATAGGCACGTAGGCAGCGTGTCTGTCCCAGTTCTTGGCATATGGACGGTGCGGTAGCTTACGGTGAATGATGTTGAATTCGTGATCTCCGAAGAAGATTTAGCTTCGGGACCAGGGACCAGGCTTGATCACTCAAGAGCTTTGTAAAGCAGAGTTTCATTAAAGTGAAAAAGGGACAGAGGACGCTTCTCACACAGAAGGGGGCGGAGAGCGCCCTCTCGCTAGTGTTAGCAGGGAGTTATATGCTTTTTTAACTGGTCATTACAGTAAATCAAAGAGTATCTCAAGGTTGTAAAGATCTTACTCCTCCTCGAGAATTCCAGACCCCTATCTCCTCTTTGAGAGCCCCAGACCCCTTTCTCCTCCTCGGGGACCCTGGACTTCTTATCAGCCTGCCTAGGAATTGACCCTCTCAGGCATTTCACACATGTTGCTGCTGTGATTCTATGTTTATCAGTAGTGACACTGGACTGTATTGAATTGTTGAGCAGGATCATTTGTCCCATGGTGATTTCTGGTTTGGATTCACCTCCAGTGGTCAATTTTTTTGTGTGCCTTAGGGTGATCGGGTGATTCTTGGTGGCGATCATTATTTTAGATTTAATCATCCAATGGAAGTCCAGAAAGGGGAGCGGCCACCCAGCAGAGAGAATCCTGTGAGCAAGGGCCCAGAAGACTTTGAGTCGGCCAAAAACGATTTGCTGATGGCCCAGAGGTTACAGTGAGTACTCGTGTGTGTAGAGCAGAGTGGCTTAGAAATGAGTGAATTTTCATCCTTTTATATTTCCTCTTTTATATTTTGTGTAAACAGTTCTCAAGCTGATAAAAATTTAAGAATGCTTTTGACAGAAAGTCAGAAATTTAAGCTCTGAGGTTTGAACTTTGGTTTAACTGCAGACATCTTAATACGGTAGAGAGCTCCTCTGGTGTGAGGGCGTGACGGCCCACGCTGTGACTGTTCGCTGCCTTGCAGGCTTGTGGCAGAAATACAGGAGGCGCAGGTGAGGGCCAAGGAAGAAATGATGCAAGGGATCCAGATCGTGAAAGAAATGGCCCAGCAAGAGCTCTCCTCTCAAAAAGCTGCCTACGAGAGCAAGATCAAAGTGCTGGAGGCAGAGCTGGTAGGAGGCCGAGCCGTTTTCCTTCCCCGTCAGGGCGTCCCGAGTAAACTTAGGATTCTAGATGGGCCCGGGGTGTCCCAGGGGAAATGCGGCTTTCAGGGAAGGGGAGATTCCAAGGGGCTCCATCCCCTCCTCGGGCCTCGGCTCTCCTGTCTGCTGGACATCAGCTTTCCTGCTCCGTCCAGGGGCCAGCGCTCGGGAGGGTGGGCGAGTGGTGTGGTTCTTTTCAGTTGGTCAGTCAACCTAGACGAGGTGGAGACGCTCCAGGCCCCTTTTCCATCCCTGAGTCAGTTTCTTGTGCATTGATTTTAAAGGTGGAACTTTTGTACTTTTTTGATGTTGTTTTTCAAGGATCGTTCTGTATTTTTGCCCTATTTGTGTGTTAGTTGCTCAGTCGTGTCCAGCTCTTTGCAGCCCTGTGGACTTTAGTCCACCAGGCTCCTCTGTCCGTGGAATTCTCCAGGCACGAATACTGGAGTGGGTTTCCATTTCCTTCTCCAGGGGCCCTTCCCGACCTAGGGATTGAACCCTCGTCTCCTTCATTGCAGGCATACTCTTTACCAACTGATGTTGTTTTTGAAGAATTGGTCTGTAGTTTTGCCCTATTTACTTTTTACTATTGTTGCTTAAAGAAAGAAGAATCTCAAAGAAAGAAGATCCAGGAAATAAATAACCAAAAGGCGAATCACAAAATTGAGGAACTGGAAAAAGCGAAGCAGCGCTTTGAGCAGGAAATTCACGTCAACAGAAAGCGGCTGGAAATGGAGGCCCTGGCAACAAAGCAGGTGACCCCATCGTGTGGCTAGTGTGACTGTCTGGAGGGGAAGCTGGATTTAAAAAGAAAATTTATCCATTTGTTTATTTTTGGCTGCGCTGCATCTCCACTGCAGCGAGAGGGGCTAATCCCTGGGTGCGGAGTGCGGGCTCCCCGTTGCAGGGGCTTCTCTCGTTGCAGAGCGCGGGCTCAGTAGTGGAGGCGTCGGGCCCAGCTGCCCCGCAGCACGTAGGGTCTTCCCAGACCAGGGGTGGAACCTGTGTCCCCTGCACTGGCCGGCGGATTGCTAACCCCTGGACCGCCAGGGAAGTCCCTGGATTTTGTTTTAAAGAACTTAGGCTCTGTTGAGGGCGATGGCCAGCTCCAGGTCTGAGGGTGAGCGGGGTCTCCCTGGCCGAAGTGTCTGTCCTCCCCCGTCGTCACACCATCACCCAGATGCCGAGGGATGCCGCGGCCCAGGGTGGAGGGCGCGGCTCACTCCTGTACCGGTTGCGTCCCGGCGCCAGGACGGGAGGAGCAGCGGGCAGGCCCTGGGGCACCAGTGTCCCTCATTGCTCTGAGGGCGGAGGCATCTTCCGGGCGGTGCTCTCCAGGTGCTGGACCCGGGGCCCAGCATCGCCTGGGGGACGCGAGATTCTGCTGCCTCCAGCGCTGCTGGGTCAGAGCTCCGAGGCGGCCCTGAGTCCCCCGCGAGCGGCCCGGAGCAGGCACCGCTGATCCTGGAGGCAGAGCCCCTGCTCTCCTCTCCGCTTTGACTTCTTGCGCCTTCAAGTCTGACTCTCCAGCAGCAGCTCTGTTTGTGTTCTTTCTGAGCTTACAGTGGAGCTGGGTTAGAGACGGTACCGTCAGGAGCCTAAAACACCCCTGCTAGAGCTTGGTGAGAAGACGTGTATTAGCAGGCCTAGAACCGGAGTGGCCAGTGAAGCACCTCGGAGCGTGTTAAGAACAGCTTACATCTCGAAAGCAATTACTAGTGGGCTACTAGATAGCTTATT
The DNA here is from genome assembly GCA_006410635.1 of Cephalophus harveyi. NCBI lineage: Eukaryota > Metazoa > Chordata > Mammalia > Artiodactyla > Bovidae > Cephalophus > Cephalophus harveyi. Next base: position 267,013 of record SJYT01026667.1, on the reverse strand, counting down.
AGTGTCAAGCGAGGTTTTTAGGTGTTGTTTTCATTTAACTGTTTAATTTAGTCAAAAGATGTTCTTGAGTGTGGGCTTTTTTGAGTAGTTTTTTTCCCTGAAGATTTTTATACTCAATGGGAAGATGTTTATGTCATCAGAAATTCCTCCTGATTTTGTGGAGGAAAAGAAATTGTTTTCTAAAGGTACTGTATGTCGATTTTTGAAAGCCTTTCCTGCTTAATATNTGAGTGTGGGCTTTTTTGAGTAGTTTTTTTCCCTGAAGATTTTTATACTCAATGGGAAGATGTTTATGTCATCAGAAATTCCTCCTGATTTTGTGGAGGAAAAGAAATTGTTTTCTAAAGGTACTGTATGTCGATTTTTAAAAGCCTTTCCTGCTTAATATAATGCGTCCTGTGGAACGAGAGTTAATGTCGTGTGCTGCGTTACCAGTCTGGTTCCTAATTCCTCTCTCTGCATGCTCTCGTGTGTGGCTCCACGTGAATGATGTCACCCAGGCTTTAGAAGACCACAGGATTCGCCACGCAAAAATTCTGGAAGCTCTAGAAACAGAGAAGCAGAGGATTGCTCAGGAAGTGCAGATTCTACAGCAGAATCAGAGCCACAGGGATAAAGCCTTCACAGGTGAGTGTAGGATGGCCTTAGCAGGCCTTCTGAATGTGCATTATTTCATACAATTCCTAAGATGTTAGTTATCCTTGTATATTCAAAATGTTTTATTCTACGGGTTAACGGACTTCTCTGGATCTAGATAAATCTGTTTGTTCAGTTCAGTTCAGTCGCTCAGTCGTGTCCGACTCTTTGCGACCCCATGAATCGCAGCACGCCAGGCCTCCCTGTCCATCACCAACTCCCGGAGTTCACTCAGATTCACGTCCATCGAGTCAGTGATTCTCCTTTTCCTATTTGGAACCAGTCTGTATGAGCTATTTTTTTTAGAATATTTAGTTACATGATCAAATAGTAAACAGAATTCCAAGTATCATTTTCACGTGTATCATGTTTTTTAAAATGTCTTAATCTAATTCTGAATTCTTATTTTATAAGAATTTATCTAAGTTGTGTGTAATCATTGCACACATCACTTTCTTTCTTACTTGGAAGTTATTTTTTTGTACATTTCTACATTCCTATGTAGAACATAGCATGTTTTCAATGTAAATTTATTTTAACTACAGAAAATCTCAAACTGTGAAAGCCCAGAGATTGCTTCAGTAAACCCTTACATTTCGCCATCTTCAGCAATTCCCCACACAAGTTCAGTTTTGTTCCATCCAGCCTCTGCTCAGCCTGCTGCCTCCTTGGAGTGTTCTGAAGCAAAAACCCAAACAGCCTATCACTTGATCTGCAAATACGCCCCTGTGTGTCTCCCAGTGAGATAAGGCCTCTTTTCTCTGTCACTCTCTGAAGCTTAACTCTGATATTGTCACCACAACTAAAGTCTTCTGTTAGTTCCTTATCCTCACTAGGGCGCAGTGCATGCTCCCCTCTCCTGGATTCTGTCATGCTTTTTAAGATGCACTTGTTTGCGTTGTTTGCACGAGCGCGGCCGCCCCTCGCACCGGTGGCTGTCCCTCTGGGTCTGCTTCCCTCTGCCGACAGCTCTTGCCCGCTCGCTCCGCTGCCTGTGACTTGAGGCCGGGAGCAGCCAGCGGGTGTTCCTAGAGGGTCTCGGTCCCGGGCCTGCGGCGGCCCCCAGGCTGCCGCACAGCGGATTCCCTCCTGCAGGGCGTGGGCCAGGCTCTGTCTCAGCAGGGACACCTGGTAGCTGTGCCCAACCCTCCCCGCGGCGTTTGTGGCAGATTGCTCTGCAGGGCTGCTCCTTATGCCTCTTGCAAGAGATAAGAACATTTTGTGAATTCATCTTTTTGTTGCTCTTAGGTCCTAAAATAGTGCCTTGCCACGAATACTGATTTTTTTTTTAATTCACCTGAATAATGAATTTTATTCTTTCGAAAAAAATGCTTTTAATGGGAATACTGGTTATAAGTTTGACTGAACAACATAGAAAGTGTCTATGATAAAATCAAATCCGAATTAGGAACATGGAATTGTGGACTAAAATTGTTTTTATTTCCTGATGTATTTCTGCTGCTGCTGCTAAGTTGCTTCAGTCGTGTCCGACTCTGTGCAACCCCACAGATGGCAGCCCACTGGGCTCCGCCATCCCTGGGATTCTCCAGGCAAGAACACTGGAGTGGGTTGCCATTTCCTTCTCCAGATGTATTTCTATCTCTGTCTATATCTATCTGTATACTTTTAAAATTTCAGGCAAAATATGAAAGGATTGTGTTTCTATGTAAGTTAAAGCTGCAGTATCCTTCGTCTAGTGCTTTAACTTAGGCGTTAGGAAAGAGAGACCTTTAGGAGTACTGGAGGAAAAGCAGCATCTTTGGCGTTTCCTGTCTCTGTGAACTCTGCTTTTCTTCCCTGCCTCTTCGGTGAAAGACCTCATTTTGGGTGGAGACTGTTTTATTTCCCCGCGAGGGCTGTAGACAAGTCCCGAGTTAGCGCCCCTCCCGCACAGTTAACCCGTCTGTGCGAAGCTGGGTTTTCAGAGGGTGTGCCCGGGGGGGTGTCGGCGCTCACGCCCCTGCTCTCAGCCTTCTCTCTTGCCTCCTGCCAGTGCAGCCCAGCTGGAGCTCCATGAAGCTGTCCGTCATGATTCAGGAAGCCAACGCCATCAGCAGCAGGTTGAACAGGAATTATGTTTTTGGCAGGTGAGCAGTTGTCTCGTTAGTAAGCTCATTCTTTGCTTTAAGCTAGTTGCCCTCTACGTGATTTTGTTGTTGTTGTTGAGTTTCTTTAGCACTTCAGTACTCTACATGCCGTCCAGGAGTGAGCAGGTGTCAGAATCCCCAGGGGCACTTCCAGACTCCTCTTTCAGAGGTCATTTTGGAGTGAATGAGGCTTTTAAAAATATGTTATAAACAGTAATTTTAGCTGGTTTAGGAATTTACTAATTTTCTTTTGAGTTGAGAATTTATTAGTATTCCACATTTTAAAAGAAATGTGCAATATTGAATTTTTAATTTAAAAAGTTACTATTAAGAAGTTATTTTCGTATATAGTATGTCCTAGACCTGATTATAACTATAACAGAAGTATTTAACTCTGGAGAGACTTAATTGGTGGACTGAGTTTTATGGGAGCTGTTCTGTTTCCAGAATCTCTCGGTTATATGTATTTGTTATGTGTATTTTAGGAGAAGCATTTTTTCCTTTGGTTTCTCTTTCAGACATGTGGTGTCAGATAAAGGAAGCAGTTCTGACACTTGTATTCGGGTCCGTAATCTGCAGCTCGGGGTCTCGACCGTCTGGAGTCTGGAAAAGTTTGAGTCTAAGCTTGCGGCAATGAAGGAACTTTATGAGGTTTGTAGTATCATCAAAATCTCTATAAACTTTCGAAATGAAAAACACAAAAGTGATATGTTCTCATTAAGGAAGATTTGACAAATATGAATAAAAGGCCATCCACATTAGCCAAACCAACCAGTATTAACAATTGTGTATATTTACTTTTACCTGTAGAAGGGATTTTTGGGGTTTTAATATATTTATAGTTGTGTGAGGCGTGCTTCCCTGGTGGCTAAGACGATAAAGAATCTGCCTACAATTCAGGAGACCTGGGTTTGATCCCTGGGTTGGGAAGATCCCCTGGAAAAGGAAACCCTCTCCAGTATTCTTGGCTGGAAAGTTCCATGGACGGAGGAGCCTGGTGGGCTACAGTCCATGGGGTCTCAAAAAGAATCAGACATGACGTAGTGACTAACACTTTCCCTTTCATAGCTGTATGGAGAAGTTTAGTACTGAATCTGTTCAGGTACAGTAGCGTGATCTTTAAATTTTACGCGTGAGCTGAAGGGGAGAAGGGCGTGACGGGCGGGCAGCAGTCTGCAGGGGCTGGGGTCCTCGCCGGCGCTGGTGACGGCTGTGTTCCCAGCCCCCTGCTGTGCCCTCTGGGGCTTCGGTTGTTTGCCGCTTGAAAAGTCACAGCTCTGCACGTGCTGGTTTCTGATATCTTATTTCCTTGTCTTCCATTTTCTGACACTGTATCAAAAAATATAAACTTTTTGTTCTGTTTTTCTCACCGACAAATTGCCTGCCAGGAATATTGCCATTTATCAGTGTCCCTGGTTTAACTTACGTTTTCATAATTAGTGACTGAGGATTTGTTTGCTTATTGGTAAAGGGTGTGTTCACATCCTCTGAATTTTTTGGCAAGTGAAGTGTGAGTAGTGAACTAACATCTGTAAGCTTTCTTAACAGATTTTGATAATAAACCTTGATTTAAAAAAAAATAACCTTTATTTTGTATTTATCGTATACGTTTCCCCCCTGGCTGTGCCGACATCTCCAGGGTTTCATTGTTGTGCAGGCATTTTTAATTTGGCTCATTTGAACCTATTAATCTGCAGATCTTACTGAAACAGCATCCACTTCTCTGCATTTTTACTTTGATAAATGCAGCAAAGTATTGACACCTTTTCCCCCTTTGTTACTGGAAACCCTGTGTTTATTTCCTTAGAGCCACGCGAGTGGCCGGGGTGAAGATGTCTTCTGTGGCCCTGAAGATGAGTGGGAACCCGACATCAGCGATGTGCCCGTTGCTTCCTTTTCCAGGAGGAGGTGAGGGTGCGGGCGCTGCCGGCTCTCTTGCTCTGGGTGTGGACGTGCGTCACTCCCTGTCCACAGGACTGTCTGCTGTCACGGCGGGTGTCTGTGGGGAGCCCGTGTGTCAGTGATCAGATCACAGCCGTTAGGGCCTTAGGCTGCTTATGTTCAGTTAGTATATGAAGGAAAAGTCCTCAGTATTTTACTGCAGACGTTTTAAGAGCAGCTTAGACTAGCATAAATCCAATTTCCTATAAAAACGAGCAGTGTTTATTACTCTAAATTACCCTTTCTCAGAAGCCTGGCGTATTCGGATATTCTGTCATAGTTTGCGGAGTGTGAGACGCAGTCAGGTTAGCACAAGCACCTCGGCACTCAGTCGTGGTGACCGAGGACCTCCGTGCGTGACAAGTGCCGCTTATTAACTGAGGCAGATGAGACGCACGGCTGCCCCTCTTTCCCCGACCCTCGGGCTACAGAGAGGCAAACGTGCCCTGGAGGGGCCTTCGCCCCGGGGCCCAGCCCCCAGCCTGGTTGGAACCAGGACTGCTGCTGCCGTGTCTGGGGGTGCCAGAGAAAGGCCCGGCGCTCGCTGTCCTCCAGGGCCGGCGGGAGGAGAGCAGGGGCAGGGCCGGTGATGAGGGCCTGGCCTGGACCCGAGGGAGGGCGGGCTTCACACGCGTCCCGGAGGCCGGACCCCGGGCCTGGGCATGGGTGACGGGGGTGCGGCCAGCGGACGGGCGGGGGAGCCGGGTGGGGCTGGTGTGGACGCGGTGAGGCTGAGGTTCCCGGATGGGGGTCTCCTGCGGTCTAAGGCTTTGAGGAGGAGATGGGGGGCTTTCAGGATGTGGAGGTCACGGCGGTTCATCCACCAGAAGCATGGTCACCGGGGAGCGTGTGTCGAACGTCTGCTGAGCAGCAAAGGCCCTCCTTACCCCCAGTTCACAGATGAACTCACCGAGGATTTAAAGAGATAAGAACCTTGTCCAAAGCCCCCTAGCTGCTAAGGGAAGGGCTGGTGCTCAAGCCCAGGTCTGAGCGATGCCCGAGCCCCCGACCACGACTGTATCACAGCCTCTCTGTCGCAGAGAGCGGTGTCTTTCTGGGTAACATTCTTTTTAACTTTGTCGCCTTCGGCCGCAGCTCAGCATCCGTCTGGGCCCAGCCTCCTCGCGAGCCTCCCTCTCTCCCCACAACCCGCCTGCCTCCCCGTGCGGCTGACCCCCGCTCTGGGGTGGGGGGGCCTCCGGACTCTGGGGCCGCGTCCTTCCCGAGTCTCCGCAGGCCGCCCCCCATCCCCCAGTACTTTCACAGCGCGGCACTCGAGTGTAGTTACTTGCCTAATTTCTCGCTCTTTCTGTGGACCTTAAGCTCAGTGAGCCCAGAAGCTCACTGATGTACTTCAGCCACAGTATCCAGAGCCCGAGACTAACGGGACGGTTGACCTTGAACAACATGGGTTTCCAACAGGAAACCCTTTAGGCCTGGGGTGGGTTGGGCCCATGGATGTGGAGGAAGCTCCCACACCAGGGCTGACTGTAAGGTACCCGCGGGCTTTCGACCGCGCCCAGGGCCTGTGACCCGTGTTGTTCAACGCTCAACTGCATTCTATAGATATTTATTCTGCTCAGTGAAGTAGGGGGTTAGAATGCTACCTAGAGATAGTCAAGTTCTTATTCATTGGACCGAATTCCCTCAGCCCTTGATGAGGGGCTCCGTGGGAAGCGCACTCGTGGACATCCGCTTTCTTCGGATGTGTGACGACAAGCGTTCTGGTGTCCTGCGTGTAGTGTGTGAACGCGGCTGCTAACCTGCTGATCTGTTGCAGGAGCAGGAGTCTGAGGAACAACAGGAGCGTTTCCAGCTGTCTGCGCGACGTCGAGGCCCACGCGGGCCGGGACCCGCGTTCTCCAGGCTGTGCAGGTCCTTCTCCGTCGGCCTCTGCCATTTACTGAGAGCAGCTGCAGGGCGTGTCTCTGCCACTGTCCCGTTTCCTGTCCTTGTGCGGATCATCTTGTCTCCTGCGAGCTCCCGCCGCCTCTGTAAACAGGAGGGTGTGCCGGAGGCCCTCCCGCTCCTGAAGCTCTGCGCTCTGTGTTGTATTTCCAAGTGCTAATTGAGTGGGTCAGATGGGGAAGACGTGTGTGTGTTCACAAATGTATGAGGGTACTTGGAGAGAGGCCAAGTGTGGAAGATGGTGTGTTACAGGATGTCACTTGTGTGAGGAGGAGGAGGAGAGCTGCACACACGTGCTTGCTCGTGAACAAGGTCTCCGGGAGAGCTTCCCTTGGCCTGAAAGCGCTGCTTATCCGGGGCACAAGGGGTGACGTAGGACAGGGAGGGGGTGTCCTCGGCACAATACACCCTCGTTTCCTTCGGGATTTCGTGTAACACACACGTATCATCTGTCACAAAATTACTTCCAGTTTTAATGGTTTAAAAGAAGTTACAGAACTTATACCACTGAATAATCATTTTATGCCAATATTGACTATAATGTTAGTTTTCATAAGGAGCGGGGGGTACACTTTATACCCCCTGTAATGCCCGTAAGTACCCTGTAATACCTGTAAGTACCCTGTAATACCCGTAAGTACCCTGTAATACCTGTAAGTACCCTGTAAGTGCCCTGTAATACCCGTAAGTACCCCGTAAGTACCTGTAATAGTTAACGTGGCTGCTCGGTAGCCGCCAGCTACTACGTAGCGACAGGAGAGCCACTGGCTCGCAGCGCCGCCCGGGGTCCCAGAAGCTCTGCGAGAAGCGTGAACGCGAGTCGCCCAGTTGCGTCCGACGCTCTGCAACCCCATGGACTGTATAGTCCATGGAATTCTCCAGGCCAGAGTACCAGAGTGGGTAGCCTTTCCCTTCTCCAGGGGAATCTTCCCAACCCAGGGATCCAACCCAGGTCTCCCGCATTGCAGGCAGATTCTTCACCAGCTGAGTCATAAGGGAAGCTCCACGTGAAGTATAAGAAACTATATAATAAAGAGTACATTCCATATGCTTCTGTTTATGGAAATTTCAAAAATAGGGAAAATTGAGCTGCAGTGACAAGACAGAGGAGCGGGTCACAAGGGGGCCTGTCGGAGCGATGGGCTGGTGGTGGGCCTCCCCTCAGTGGCAGTTACATGCTGTGCACGTGTGTGAAAAAGCTGCACACTCAAGATGTGAACACTTTACAGAGTGTTACCTGTACCTTAGTAAACTTGAGTTTAAAAACTGCTACGTAATGTAATAGTCCATAACGATATCAGTGGGGTATGATTAGCCATGGCTCAAACAGTAAAGCCTCTGTCTACAATGAGGGAGACCTGGGTTCGGTCCCTGGGTTGGGAAGATCCGCTGGAGAAGCAAATGGCAATCCACTCCAGGACTATCGCCTGGAAAATCCCACGGACAGAGGAGTCTGGTAGGCTACACTTCACGGGGTCGCAAGAAGTCGGACATGACTGAGCGACTTCATTTGACTAAAGACACTAGAGTTTTTTATTTTAATCATAAACTTGTCTTTTAGGAAGACATTTATTACCCTATGCTTGTTTAACATAAGTCAAAGCAAAATATGCCATAGACTTTTTGTTTACCAGCAAAATAAAAGGCTGTGTATCTGTGGTAGCAACTTACTTATCCAGTACTACTTAAGAGTAAGATGTTTTATAAACGTACCTTTTCCAGATAACTAAACGTATCTCTTCTGGGGTCTTTTTTTTTAAATTGAAGAATAGCGGATTTACAGTGTTACGTTAGTTTCAGGCACTCAAGGGTCATTTTTAAGTGCCTTTAAAATTAGGATGTAAGGGGAAGTCAGACGTGAGAGGTCTTTGCCCGCTTGCAGTTTTCCGAGAGGGAGATGGAAGCCCACCCGCGTGTTTAGTGTGGCCCCGCCTGGGTGGTCTCGCGCTGGGAGCAGGACCAGGCCTGCCGGGGGCTGGGGGGGCAGCAATCCTGCCTGTAGAGGGTCAGCACATGTCTGAACTTCTCACCTGAGGGGCTGTGTTCTGAACCTAGACTCGCACAGGTCTCTGTGGCGGGCTGCAGCTGGCCTGGATGCATTCCGACAGGCGTCTCGTGAGGCAGGTGGCGGGAGGTCGCTGCAGGTCGTGACTGGCATCCCCCTGCAGCGGCAGAGCTTCCGACTCGGCTGCGTTTCTGTTTTCTCCTCCCAAGTCAACAGCCTTGTTTTGGCTCTCCACTCAACAGTCCCCACCCAGTGCCTGTATTTACTTTCTTTTGTGGTTTGCTGTTTCTACTTGCCTGTGGATTGGACCAGAAAACTAACTGTGTGCATTAAATGCGAGCCCTCCTCGGGCTGGCGTTCTGGGTGCTGTTACTTCCAGAGGTGCCGATGAGCTCTTCCACACTTTTGTCTGCCTCTGGCTTGGACGGTGCTTAGAGAGTTGTTCTGAGAGTCTGTCTCCCTACGATGTGGCAGACTGACTGTGGGTACCCGTTGGGCTTTCTCCTCCGGGTGGAGGGCACCTGGAGCAGGAGGGGCTGAGGAGGAGCTGCCGGGACCCTCCTTCTGTGGCTTGCTCTGTGACTGCCTGCTCTTCCAGCGTGTGGTTTATCCCTTATGTTTGTTGTGTTTGTTATGTTGCTTTACGCAGCTACCGTTGTTTTCACCAGGTCACGCTTCCTTAAGTGTTGCATGAAGTCAGTGGTTGCGGGGCCCTGTGGTTTTCCTGTTGTCTGGTTCTGTAGCTGCTGGGCTGTGGACGGGTGGGTGCTGTTGGGAAGCTGGCTGAGCCCCCTGCGGGGCTGTCTCCCCCTTGGCGTGGAGGAAGGAGGCTGGCTTGAAATGGGAGCAGCCTGCTTGGAATGCGTGCCCAGTGTTGGGCAGTTGCTTCCTCTGATGCGTTTGTTTGCAAGCGTTGTCCCTGGAAACGAGCCTTACGATGGCTGTTTTCTGTCAACACAGGCTTAGTGGGGAAATCCAGCCCTGTTTACCTGGACTCAGCGGAACCCTTCCTTCCTGGCATTTGCAAAGAGGTGATCGGCTTGTCGTTAGCGCTTCTTGGACAGAGTGATGATGAAGAGGGCAGCGTGGCGGACAGCCTGATGAGTAGCTTCCTCAGGATCCACGACGGGGTGCTGGCCGTGTCCAGAGCCCAGGAGGAGCAGGACGAGGACAGTCCGTGTAGCCGTAAGCGTCCGCACCGGCCCGCCCGCGGGGACCGCCGTGGCCCGCGCATCCCCAGGGGCACGGTCCCCTCTGCCCTGCAGTGTCCGGCGCGCGCGTTTGCGTGGCGCGCGTCTGTGCGCTCTTTTACTGGGAGGTCATTTCTGCTCATCACTTTTCTTCTTTCCAAGTGTTCGCTGACCGGGCAAACCAGTTGCTCGCAGTCCAGGTGACGAGCGCGTTCGAGCAGCTCGCGGTGTTGGCGGGACCCTGGGTGAGCGGTGTCCTCCTGGAGGCTGGCCGGGCGGCCCTGCCGGCCGAGCTGCGGCGGGAAGTGAGGACGCTGGGGGGCCACTTGCAGCTGTTTCTGCAGGTAACGGGGGCTCCTCTGCTCAGCAAGTGTTTGTGGACTTCCTTCTGTTTGTGCCTCGCCCAGGCCCAGACCTCTCGGGTTTTCAGAAGCGCCTTCTGTGTAAATCACGAGACTGGGTGTTTAATAACTGACTTAATGAACCGGCGCTTCCAGGGGTTTCTGTGGGCCAGGCTGGGGCAGTGCTGTGCGGGTTATGGATAGTAACTCCTCTAGTTCTCGCTGCAGCCCCAGACGTGCGCGCTGGTTTGTTTCCTCTATAAGGAAGGGAAGGCCAGGGAGGGCGTGTCCACTGTTCCCCACTGGTAGGCCATAGCCTTGAGTCCAGAGTGCTCCTGACGCCCAGGCCGCAGCAGGAATGGGAAAGGGGGCGGGGCCTCGCTCTGGGCCTGGGAGGGGGCGGGGCTTCATGC